>BMAT01001619.1:311206-322535 GCA_019649035.1 Elysia marginata | reverse complement strand
ATTATTACTATTGTTCTTTCTATTATTACAACTATTATTATTACTATTATTACCATTATTGTTGTTATTAATATTGATATTATAAGTATTGTTAATATTATTGTTATTTTTATTACAACTTCTTCTACCACTACCAGTATTACAACAACTACTACTACAACTACTACTACTACTACTACTACTACTACTACTACTACTACTACTACTACTACTACTACTACTACTACTACTTTTACTACTTTTACTTTAACTAGTACTACTCCTACTACTTCTGCTGCTACTACTACTACTACTACTAATACTACTACTACTTTTACTACTTTTACTATTACTACTACCACTACTGCTACAACTACTACTACTACAAGTACGTCCACTATTAATACTAGAATTGTTACTACGGCTGCTGCTGCTACTACTGCTACTTCTATTGCTACCACAACTGTACTAATATTTCTACAACAACTGCTACTACTACTACTATTACTACTACAACAACTACTACTACTACTATTATTACTATAACAACAACAACAACAACTACTACTACTACTACTACTACTACTACTACTACTACTACTACTACTACTACTACTACTACTACTACCACTTTTACTACTACTACATGTACTACTACTACTACTACTTCTACTACTACTACTATTACTACTACTACTACTACTACTACTACTAGTACTACTACTACTTTTATTACTACTTCTACTACTGCTATTCCCACTGCTATTGCTACTTAATATTTCTATTTTCCTCCTTCTTGCCCATGTCGTCATCTTCCTCCTATTGATTTTTTCCTTCTTCTTCTTCTTCTTCTTCTTCTTCTTCTTCTTCTTCTTCTTCTTCTTCTTCTTCTTCTTCTTCTTCTTCTTCTTCTTCTTCTTTTTCTTCTTCTTCTTCTTCTTCTCTTTATGCTGTAGTAACTCTTTTTGACCGATGGTTGAAACCACGAGGTTCACAATGTTTGGTAACTTAATGTTTTGGGTACATTTGTTTCCAATCTTTCAAATATTTCATGTTAGGATTTCAAGCAAGGCTTACATTGTCATAAATGATAGCAAGCACTGATATTTTTTTCTAGCAGTGATAAATAGTTAGACCTGTTTTACGTTTCAATTATTCTCTTGGAAAGAAGATATCTATTCCACATTAGAAAACTTTCTTTTATAACCTGCAAACTATCACGATTGATTCTGTAGCCTAAATAATGTTGATTGCAGCCAACTTCATTCTCCTATTGAAGGTTAATAAGCCTTTAACTTGAGTTTATTGCATCTTGGCGTCTTTGATGTTGAGTTATATTTCTGAAATGCGAAACGCTCGCAAGTCTCACGGTGAAGATAACTTAAGACTAGTAACTGTTGAGCTTGTAATCAAAACATCTTGCGATTCCTCTTATAGAGAAGTGAAAGTCCTTTATTAGCCGTAAAAGAATATTGGGAGTGTTGATGAAAGCAAAACAGTTAGGCAGAAGAATGTAAAATAAATCAGAATGTGAGAGAGACAAACAGACAGAGAGACAGACAGACAGAGACAGACAGACAGACAGAGACAGACAGACAGACAAACAGACAGAAATACAGAAAGAAGAGATTCTAGAAAAAGATATTTAACGAAAGAAAAAACTATGACGATAAAAATCATATAAAGAGTAGCGGTAAAGGACCTACAGATGCTGAGCCAACAGATGTTATTGTATTGTAAAGAAAACGTTGCGCAGGCATATGGAAAAGGAAATTGGAGAGCATAAATATTTTCTTCACTAGCGATGTATAATGAAAGTCTAGAGCGTCACATACAGTGAGCAAACAGCACTTGTCCGTTTTCAATATCTTTAAATTGACACATCAAAACCAACTGCATTATTTCGAGGAGTATAGGTAGGCACTTTAAACATCTTGAATATTTCGCCGTTATGGATTATTTCTTGACCGTATAAAACATACGAGGAAAAAAAACCTTCAATGGGAGTATCATTTAAAGTGTTCTATTTTTTCCTAAGCTTCCACGAGATTCGTATACAGCAAAATTAAGGTGGAGGGGGCAACATACGTTTTTATAGGCTCGATAAACCACATTTCAGTTCAATGAAATTTTGCGATGGGTTTCGTAAGTGTATACATGTAATTGTTTATACTTATAACAATATAAAACGCTATAAAAAAAAAAACATTAAGTGACGCTTAATACGACTTAATAAGAGTTTTAACAGCTAGGCACAGCGCTGTGGAGACTTAATCTGACTATAAACCGTAATGTGGCGTCGTGGTGTAGTGATAGACGCTCGGCTTTCGGGTCGAGAGGTCCGGGATTCGAGTCCTGTTTTCGGCAGGTCGACGTTTAGTCCTTGAGAAAGGCTATTTCCACTAATTTCTTCGCCTCACTCATGCGTTAAACGAGGATCCGACTATAGGCAGTTAAAGATCTTGTCAGAATGCAAGAGTGATGCGCTTAACTTGCTGCTCCTATGTGGGTTCAGAAGGTACTTTGGTTGGGAATGGCCTGTCGGGGAACCCATGTAAAGCGCTTAGAGCACATTAGTGGATAAGTGCTATATAAAAATGCTCTTTTTATGTATAAGCCAGTATTTTTTTTTTTTTTTGTTAAAATTCAAAACTTAGGACCCACAGGTTTAAAAAATTGCTTGTGAGTGCTTTCATGCTTGAAGTCTTGTAGCTAAATCCTTACAAAATTCTCAAGACATTTAAACGGCGACAGAAACAAAAGCCCAAAGCGACTGTATTTTACAGAAAAATCTCACCGGAGAAGAAAGCTCACTGAACATAAATATTGAATGAATATTTTTTGTACGCAAAGTTGCCGCTATTTAATCTCTTCATGACGCCTGACTTTACCGACAAGAAGTAAAGAAATTATTCGGATCCGCTCGACTCTCTCTCTCTCCTCTCTCAGTCTAGCCCTTTGCGCTTTGTATGGATACGATTAGCTATTTTCCATTTCTTTTCAGATTATCCTTCCAGTTTCACCATCAGGCCCAGTACTCAATGGAGACTTGACTCGAGTGTAATTAAGATGTGGGGAGTTATCACAAATCATTGTTCGACCACGCCTGAGCAGTCCTGCTTCGGAAATATAGGAGTGACCTTGCACTTATTGAATGGCCTTCTGAGATGTAGGCAAACATTAAAAAAGTTATGGGGCTAACATGTTCAGAAAGATATAAATAGTAAAATGATGCCAAATTATGTGTCTGTATTAACACATCCAAGGAGCTTTCTCCTGATACAATTTTACAATGAACTTATGAGTATACATGTATACACCTGTGGGTAAAAAATTTATCTGCCTTCAGGCGGCAGTGACGCTATTTATCATCATCCGGTATTGGTAAGGTACATGAAAACCGCTACGTCATGGGGACAACTTTAAGCTTTACCTCTGATCGTGCCGAAAAATTTGAGCTATCGACACTGTAAGTCATCAACGATATTTGTGCGTGTGATCAACAATCATAAAAAGCATCCTTCAATTAGCATTCTAAGCAAGCCTTTCGTAAATACGACAGGGAAAAAAAGGCAAAACATGCAGCCCTCTTACCTTCTGCGGAGGATTTTGAAACAAGGAAAGGTTTTGATTGACCACCCATAGTCTGAATGTGATTAACTAAAATAAAACCGGCAGGCATTACGGGTTATGGCCGAGACGTTCTCAGTACCAGGCCATCCAGCCCAAATGTAAACAAATTTGTGCTCGAGTGTCATTTTGATCTATCTCTTCCAGTCCTTGCTATGAGTTAGAACATTAGCAAATTCAAAAAAAAAAAAATACGAAAAGGGCCGGTCCTTTACACGTTAATACAGACTTTAAGCAGCAACGCGTGAGTATGACGCGAACGTCTGTGGGTCTATTTTTAGAAACTGGTTTCATTATTTTTATAGTTTCTTCAATCTGCTTTCCCGATTTTCACGTAACGCGTAGTGAGACACGGTGCGTGTGCTAAAGGTCTCTAGTGTTAAAAATACGGAGTGAGAGGAGTGTTAAGTTTTGGGTAACTGGCCTGGGTTTAGACCGTCTCGGTTATGGCAAATTATAACCGATGTCAGAGTTTTTAGTTTGTGTAAGCAAAACCGATAATTGGATTTTTCGCCACAAAAAAGATACTTTTAACAACTGTCCCAATTGACCTACATACTTGATCAACTATAATAGAAAAATTAAGCAGAATATTCATAGATTTATTGGTGTAAGTAGATTTTGTTAAGTTTTCATTCCCAAGTATGGTTATGGATTTTTATAATGTTTGTTAAGAAACCATTAGATTCAATAAAAGTTTAGTTCTTTTAAAAAAAACTTTAAGATTTACGCACAATTTATATAATATTTGTAGTGGATACACTAAAGATTACAAAAAAATTGCACGTTATTTGAAAACTTTTCAATTATGCTTTACCTTTGTTGATCGTTGGCATTTTCAAAGAAACGAAACTCCGCAACATAGTTTTCACAATTTATATGATATCCGAAATGCTGAACTGTAATACTGGAAACAGAACCAGTTTCCTCGTCGTTAACTAGAACTTACCATTACCCCTTATCTGAAGATAGAGAAGTAAATTAGCTAAGCCCTTCATTATAAACAGGAAAGTTTTTTTCAGGCTTCAATATCTGAACTCTTATACACTTCAAAAAGTGACACTTCAAAATAACACTTTGTATGAAAGAAAATAAAATAATTATTGCAATCTCGCAGAGAAAATGTTACATTCACAGCCGCTTTCATCGAGAAGTTACACTTCATACTACTTTAGTGGGATAAAATTAATGTAGAAAAGCCATCCCCATGCTCTTTTTAATCTTTAACCACACAATTTGCTGCAGTGGTATCCCAGGCGGAACTGTGTGAATAGCAATGCATTATGTTTGCTTCTCCATGCCTGGCATTGCAAAGAGTGGGAATCCGTGATTATACCTGTCGAATTACGCATGGTTTCCTTGTGAAGGTTTCTAGGATGTATAGCTGTTTTATGTTAACCATATTTTTTATACACGCCGTATCCGGTAAAATACGATAACATAAAAAGAGAACATCCTTAGGCTCATTTTAAACTAGAATCTACACCCGACCGTCCACCATCTAATAAGAGGTAAAAAAGCAACGGTCTATAGCCGTATTGTTGGATACTGAAATGTTTCGTAACATTTGGTATAATTTATGGTTATACCAGCAATAACCAAAATATTCTTTATACAACATGACCTCTTCATAAACAAAATGGTTTGAGTTTCTCTAAAAGGTGTTATGAATACCTTATTTTATAAAAAAAAATAAATTTCTTTACAAAAGTTTCACGCAAAGACAAAGTCAGATCAATCATCTAATATTACTTGTTGAAATTGAATCTATGAGTCCAAACGAACGACGGGTTTAAAAAAAAAAAGATTACTGTTTTGTCAGTTATCTAATGCAAAAGCTAAAACACTAAATCCTGAAACAAATAGGTAAATGAAATAAAAAAAAAAAACAACCGCGAAATGAAAATGAACCTCCCAAAACTGAAAGTTAGAATTTTCTCCATCATTGCAAATGCCTCACTGAAACTGAAAATAATGAGAATAAAAAGAAAAAAAAACAAACCAACAATGCCATGACTGCTAAATTACCTTATACAGGCGGCCGGCTACTCATTTTTAGCACATAAGCCTACAGAGAAATATACTTCAGACCACCGTCTAGGTAGATGTCTGAGTAAAATTTTTACACATCACTGCTAAAACTAAAAAAAAATTTTCACAATAATGTATAAGAACAGATAAAGTAGAAGGGAGTAATGCTTATCTTTCTGTGTTTATTCCAAAACAGCACATGATTTAAAAATTGACCTCATAAATAGTAATATATTATAGGCTGCTACTCACCTTAATAATTTATAACGGAGAAATATAATTTAGTCCTCCATGACGACAGGTCTCTTACTAAAACCTATATATTTATCAACAACTTTTATCCTTTATGGCCTAAATACTTTAGGCCTATAAGTATTCATGCGAAATTCTTAACACAAAAAAGCATTGAACAGCTTGCTCTCCCTTGCAGAGCTTCTACATGTAAGTGACAGTCAAACAATTTGAGCCAAGCTGGTTAAATTGAATTTGCCGAAAAAATATCCCATATTATAACGTTATCACTACCAGCGGGGAAAACCATGAAACATTGAAATCTGAAGCTAGAAAGTCAGTGAACTGAAAGCAACCGTGCATTCACAAATTGACTACCTCGCTTTACGGAACGCACATTATAGTTTACGATCGGGCCGTAGGAAGCATAATGTTATCACAAGTTGTTGAAGGACTCAAGGCAACAACCGCACATTGAAAGGCATCGACTTTTTCCTTTTATTAAAAAGCTCTATTCCCTTTCATAGACAAGCTCTTTTCCGTTTAATAGACATGTTATTTTTCCCTTTAAAAGACACGCACTTTTCGTTTAATAGACATGTTATTTTTCCTTTAAAAGACACGCTCTTTTCCCTTTAATAGACACGCTCTTTTCCCTTTAATAGACACGCGTCACACGCTCTAACCACAACTCGGAGGTTGATGGCACACTTTGGGACGGATTAAGTTAGGGTCACCTGCGATGAAGATTTCAGTGCATGCACTTGCTGTTAAAAACAACCACTCGGCACCATAATAATCATTGTAGCCATTAAGGACAGATGAAGGTCGCAGTGTTGTCAACTATCTGACGCCTGGTTGGTGTAGTTGCTAAGCAGTGGGGGCAGACCAACCCATTCCCTGCATCCTCTTATTATCGTTCTAATGTCCTGTTGATTTTTAATGACTCCCCACTTTCCCTGACCCCCCCCCACCCCCCCCCCTTACCATGTCTATACAGTGGTATCTTGACAATTCCAATTACTTAGACATAGATTTCGGGCTTTTTAAACCAACCAACCAACAAGTATCTTTCTATGTTTACTTGGTTATCTATGGTCTATGTTCTTTGTATGTCTAAAATGTTGCAATTGTTCGGTAGCTAGTGTAAGTGACAGTGTTAAATTAAGTTATGTTTGTTACCTGTGAACGTGCTTATGTGTCTTCTCTATTTTCATGTAGTAAAACCAAAACAATGAGCCCAATGAGGACAACAAAATATTATTTGAACTTGAACTTGAAACAAAAAAGCAACAAAACAAACATTTCAAGTGATTGCGAGGGTAGTTAGACTAGAGACAAAGTGAGGAACGCACCTCAAGCAGCTACAACTTGATGAAAAAAAGAGAGGAGGAAGAAGATAAAGTATGCGATACTATTCTTAATGTACCAATTTAAATAAGCAATAAAAAGATTTAAAAGTGTGCTCAGATTGTAAGTCTTATCAGCCAGAAAATTGCACATAAGAGAGAGACAATGAGATAGAGAGAGATAAATAGATAGTTATATAGATATACATTGTAGCCTAGTCCTACCTTATATTTTTAAGACACCGTGTTTCTTGTCGTCTAGTTATATAGATAGATAGATAGATAGATAGAGAGATAGAGAGAGAGTGAGAGAGACAGAGAGAGAAACAGAGACAGAAAAACATTTGTTTACAATGATGCTAAAACCTCTCATGTTTATTAACAAGAGTTGGACAGCTTTCTCTTAGCTATATGTATGTTCGATATATTTTTTTTTCAGAGACTTGATGCTTAAATAATGAGCACAGACGAGAAAATACAGATGATATAACCGAGAACTAAGAATTATCTAGATTTGATATCATGTCAATTTTCACAATCACCGTTTTCATAAAAAGTGAGTCTCACATTGCTTAAATATTTTTTTTTCTATTTTATTTTCCTCCTTGAGCCTTATGAACTCCTATTTGATCTTACCGAGTTTCACGCAGTTGGGATAATCACGTTAACGTCTGAGATGAAAATTCCAGTAATTTCCCCTTGTCTTTCCAACCCTGTCTCACAGTTCCGCCTCACATCTCTATCCAGTCCTTGTGGTCCATGAAACTAACCTGCCCGGGCTGATGCAGGGCGGCTTACTCTAATCACCCAGCCACAGGGCCCTGGCACAATAATGACACCTGACCTCAGGGGACATCCTTGTTGGGAGGCCTAACCTCTCCCCCCCCCTCTCCACACAAACATTCTCTTTCTCTCACTCTCTCTCTTTCTCTCCTTTCTTTTTAGCCACTCTCTCTCTCTCTTTATACACACAAGCATACACACTCTCTGTCAGAGCATTTTGACTCTTTTTTTCCTTTTCCTTCTACTCCCCCACCAACGTGCCATAAATGTAATTTCAACCAAATTACCTTTGGCTTCTAATCCATTTTTTTCCTTCTGATTCAATATTTTAATTCTTTAGTTTTAGTTGATTATTAGATTTCTTGTTCTATTTGTTCCCCTCTTTTCTGCCTACCCCACCCCCCTCTCTCTCTGACTGACTGTATGTCTGTCTGCCTGTCTGTCTCTCTGTCTCTGTCTGTCTGTCTGTCTCTCTCTCTCTCTCCTTTTAATAATTCTATTCAATATATTCGTGAACTATATGTCTGTTTTTTTTCTGCATGTGAATCATTTTAGTACTGGTACCTCCCTATTTCTCTATTTCTTTTTAGGTACGTTATCTCTCTTCCATGATATCACTTTTCTCTTTTGCTTTCCCTTCTGTTTTCTACTTTTCTGTCCCTAAAGCATGCTACAGTTACCTCCCCCCCCCCCCCACAAGCCCTTCCTCTGTCTTTTTTTTTTTGTTTCTTTTTCCCGGTTGCATTAAATTATTTCTAAAAAAAAAATTATTTTCATACTAAAAACTGCCGATTGAGACGCGGAAGCTAAGCCAAGTAATTCATTAAAAACTTTTCATTCTCTTGTTGTCATATTTTCTTTAAAATTTATCTTTCTTCCCCTCTTTTTCACACCCCTTCATCCCTTGTACTATCCTTCTCATATTCTTTTTAGCCTCGCCTCCTTTCCTTTCCTAACTTCGGTTCCATCATTTCCTATCCTATTTGAATATAATCATTTGCAGATCTCAACAGAGGCGAGGGCGGCTCGATCGACTATCAGCCACTCCATCACTTGTCACCCCTACATAAACAAGCCCGTCTTATAGCTATCCCCAAACTCAAGCTGTTTGTCAAGGAATTCGTTTGTTCCAAGCCCTTACCATCTCCATCCTCTTCAAGTTATATAATTGGAATTATTCGAAATAGCTTATTACTCCGATGCTTGCTACTCTGCGCGTGCGTGTGTGTGTGTGTGTGTGTGTCAATCTCTATCAAATCTTTGGTTCCTTCACAAATGTCTATAGACCTATCTATGTGTATTTATCTAATTAATTAATCAATAAAGAACGATACTTTTATGCTTCTGGGGACAAACGTAATGGCGCAAGTTTTTGTATTTTGAATACTATACTATAATATACTATACTTTGATACTATAAAAATAATGAAACCAGTTTCTAAAAATAGACCCACAGACGTTCTATTTTTAGAAACTGGTTTCATTATTTTTATAGTTTCTCAATCTGCTTTCCCGATTTTCACGTACGCGTAGTGAGACACGGTGCGTGTGCTAAAGGTCTCTAGTACTTGACAAGTGGCAACGTAAATTCCATGAAAGAGGATAAAATGCATAATCCGAATAGGCACTGCCGTATATTACGATAAAAGCATTAATACCTGTTACCAAACTTGGATTTGGCTCACACCGTTATGTCTTTAAACTGCGCAATGTCCAAAGCCACCTTGGTAAAAATCCATCACATTTCACGCCATGGATTGCTCGGTGACATATACCTCAATACCCCATGAAACGACAAAGACCATTGATAGACATCTAAATCTAGTTTCACTCTAACCATTTCTCCTGATATCGACTCCTGCAATCGAGTCATTTTGTTCTGGTTGCCTGGTGAAAAGATTGTTTAAAGCCCCGTGGACTAAGGTTAGACAAATGAAATATTTAAGCACAGCCTTACCAATCCACTCATCTAATGGCTTTGATATAAATCTAGGTCGCGACCTATCCTACCAGAGGCAACAAATGTAACAAGTTCAAATGGCACTATGGAAGAACTTACGCTGTTGTATCGAGATCTCTCCCCCCCCCCTCCCCCCACACACACACACACAAGTGGTCGCTTTGTCAAAAACTTTTTTCTATTTGCTAACTTTCAGAGAAACAAATAACAGGATCCTAGACAGCTCTCTTTGTAACCCCTAAAAGTGGAAATTTTAATAGAGGTTTAAAAGTGTTTGTAAATACGCGAACTTATAAATGAAATTATTAAAATGGCCTTTTTGGGTTTTGACAGTCATCAGTCCATTAACGCCAACGCTAGTGTTAGAAAACTTTGTTACAAGAAGCTTAAAAGTTTACCCAAACAGTCAAAATTTCCCTACCCAGAGAGCATAACGATAGTATTAATTATTGATCGCTTTAACAATTTCGAAAATCTTTCTTACTTTTTATTTATAGAATGTATGTGAGTTCAATAGCTCACAAATACAATTCATTTACGCTCACGCTTTTGGAGAACGGATTATAGAGCCTGGTCTGTGAACAATCCAATTCCGCGATTTTAATTTTTGAAAGATAATTTAATATATATTGAAAGCAAACTTTATTTTTTTTGTATGGCGCAACGGGCTTCGATCAAGTGGCAATTAGGTTTTGCCATGGTTATTCTTCTGTTGGTGGTCGGATCTATTTTTTTTTAGTAAAATAGAGCTTCAAGGCTGTATGAATTTAGCATTCAATAGAAGTTGTGATTTGCGAACCAGTTTTGTTTTTTATACTCAAACGATATTTGAATGTAAAAGCAAAAAAAAATCTTCTTTGTTTCTTTTATACTTGTTAATAAGACTTTATTCTTTTTTTTTTCTTTCACTCTTCTTACAGAGTGATCTTAAATTTTCGATTTTAACGCTAGGGTTATGTTTGGTATAGATCTAGATCTAGGTACTTCTTCGTGGCGCCGGTATAATATTGATATTTAAGATTTAATTTAGTTGCTTTCTGTCGATTGTGTCAATGTCTTTCTCTACTACTTTTTTGTCAAGATCAAGTCGTGGAGAACAGCTGGTTGCACAAGGCTTCTTTATTTTTTATTCTGCACTTTATTATTCCATCCCTATCTCTGTCTATTCCATACTTTGTTCAACTTTTTCATGACAATTGTTGAAAAATTAATATTTATTTCTGTTATTTTTTGTACCAATATTCCTTTTCCTTTTTTACTTTTTATCTTGGATTATTCTGTTTTATTCTTGTTTTGCAAGAAGGCGTGTTTCGACTGAGTTGACTCTACGTGTTGAGGCTATTGTTTAATAAGTGTATGTTCTCCA
>BMAT01001619.1:289101-299913 GCA_019649035.1 Elysia marginata | reverse complement strand
AAACAACAAACAAACAAACAAAAACCCACCCAAAAAAACCTTATAAATAATCCCGCTGTGTTGAAAAGTTCAAATATCTGCAAAAAGGAGACAATGAAAATATTAAATAAGACACTACCTTTTTCCTAGACCAGTAGAGCGGTAAAAAATATTGAATCTAAGACTTTCTTAACCTTGAAACCAGATACCACCAGTACCCAAGTAATAGGGGTTCCAATACGGGTAGTTCGAGAATCTTTGAGAATATCTGCACATTATAAGCAACAAAGCAACAAAGATTAAAGCATATTATTTAGCTTCCTTTGAGCATCCGCAACATTGATATCAATTTAACCAATAATAAACATATTTGTATTAAGCTCCACAGGACGTAAGATCTGCTCATGTAACTTAAATCAAACACAAATATTAATGGCCCGGAAATTTCTTTTTGCTTACCTTCTGAACGCGATTTATTCACTATTCCAGTTTGATTTAGGGACATCTGAATCTAGCAAACAAGACGATAATAATGCATGTCTAATTATTGTATTGATCGATCATTTCTACTGGAATAAAGGAAGGTTGTTCAAAGGCAACCTCCAAAACTTTTGTAAGGCGTGGGAAATGTTTAACTCCATTGGCATCCAGGCAGTTCAGAGAATAATTAATGAAACCGAATTCTTTTTTAGCTCTTAACTAATTCTATAATGAAAAACGGGGATACAAGAAAAAAAAACACAGTTACAATGTTCTTTTTGTAAAATATACCGTGAAGGTCAAACCAAATCTTATCACCTGAATAAATGTTTAAAAGTAAATGAGAAGACAATATGTACGCCATTTTACAAACCGAACTTTTTTCTTTGTGTTTTTCTGTTGGCATTGTCGCTATCAATCTGTGTGCAAAAGATGATAGTTTCCTTGATAGGAATTTAACCTAGTCTTAACTTGCAAATATTTTGTATTTAATTTTTAGAACTATTAAGAAACAAAAAAGCCCTATAACAGAGAAAGAGGTTAGAGCAAGTATTAACAACCTGAACAACGGCCGGGCACCAGGATCAGACAACATAAGTGGTGAACTCCTAAAATTTGCACCACATCTTATCGATAACAAAATTGCTAAGATATTAAACCAAACCTTTGAAAGACACGAAGACCTGAACATCAACGAAGGTCTCCTGATAGCTTTGCCTAAACCAGGAAAGCCAAAAGGACCACCACAAAATCTTCGCCCAATAACTTTACTGAATTCGATTCGAAAAGTGCTTTCAACCATAGTTCTGAACCGCATCAGACCAAAAATAGAAACCAACATATCCCATAGCAAAAGCGGTTTTAGACCCAACAGGAGTACTTCAGACGTGGTATGGGCACACAGATGGCTAAGCGCAAAAATCTTAAACACACCCAACCTTCAACTAAACATCACGGGAATAGATATGTCAGCTGCATTTGATACTATTGACAGAACTCTACTACTAAAGACGCTAAGGGAAATTATTAATGAAGACGAATTGCGTATCGTTCAATTCCTCCTTAGCAAAACAACGTTAGACGTAAAAATCAATGGAACAAACACCACGCAGCTATTCACTACCAACGTAGGCACGCCACAAGGGGACAGCCTTAGCCCTGTATTGTTTATAGTTTATTTAGAAAATGCCCTTAGAAACGCAAGGAGCAATGAGACCCCCCAACAAGTCCTCCCAAATGAAATCATATACGCCGACGACATAGACTTTGTAGGAACAGACCCACCAAACAACTACGAAGAATCCTAGGAATCCATTATCCAACTAAAATTACAAATCAGTCACTGTACAAAAAGTGCTTAGAAACCCCACTCTCCCTCCAAATTTTAGAACTAAGGTGGAGGCTCTTTGGACACATTCTAAGGCGAGATAACTCTATTCCAGCAAATTTCGCAATGCTTTATTATTTCAACGAGAACTCAAATAGAGAGACCAACAACAACCCTCCCGATAACCCTGAACAACGACCTGAAAAGACTGCAAAACAAAGATGTCCAGCTGACAACAAAAGAGGACCTGCACAAGCTGCAAAAAATAGCATCGCAAAGACAGCAATGGATCGCTTTCACCGCGGAAATAAAGAGGACAGCCGAAGCTGCGAGGCCGGATGACCAAGCTAGCGGAAGGCACTAAGTCAAGTAAGTCAAGTAAGAAACAAATATTAAAATCATCGTTTGAGGGTTCGTGGCGTAAAACCCAATCTAGAAAAATACTTTTTTCATATTGTCTGGCAAAACATTTAGTGTACTTTATAATTACTCCTGCTGACAACGGCTTTATAAAAGAAACATAATTGGTATAACTTTATTAAATTTAGTTGGTAATAGATATCTCGGATCACTATCTTTTACGTTGTGACATCAACATGGATAAACTCTTCAATTGTAAAAAGACCGTTGTATCGAGGAATTTAAAAACTGTGAGTCTCATTCAATTCAAGAAGGATATTTCGCGCACCCTTTGTATCTATAACACAGTCACAATTGAACATTTTGACCATCCGCGTAGGTGTATAAATAATAGACGAACATGCCCCTATGCAGACAAAAGAGAGATTTCCGAACAGAAGAAAAAGAAATGGTTCTGTCTTTAACACAAGCGTGAAAAAACAAGAGAAGAGCTGAGAGACTATAGAAAAAGACAGGACTTTGAAAAAATTATGTAAATTTATCTGCATTGTGTTAAGTCTAAAACTCTTTGTGAGAAGTCTAAAGATGAATTTTACAACACCAAATTTAGCAATCTCGAAAGCTGCGGATGTTTATTTCAGACAACTAATGGACAACTTATACTAGGCAAACGCTGGGGTCCCTCATTGCCCTATCCTAATGTGAGTCAGGATGAACTTCTTCCCACTTCGTTTTCAGCTGCCTTAAAAATACAGTTGAAAACGTTAGGGAAAAAAATCAAGGTTCTTTAACTCAAAACGTTTTCCCTTATGTAGATGAACATGTCTCACAATTGTTCTGTTTCTTACAATTGAAAAAAAAATGTTGACCAAAAATATTGAAAGAAATTATTTTACTATCGCCCTCTAAATCATGTAAATTGGATATTATTTACCTATGTATACGACAAAGCTATTTATGAACGGCGGCGCAATCGTTAGGGCAGTTGACCACCATCCGAGAGGTCCCGGCAAAATTTTATTTCTCCCTTGAACTTCAACTTAATGAGTCCAAAACTGAAATTTTCTTTTTTGGAAAGCCTCTAGGTCTTAAAAAAGTTGACACTCCATTTCTAGAAAAAAAAATCATTAAAATTGTGTTTTCTAAAATGGTAAACATCTTGGCATTGTTTTTGACCAAATACTCTCTATGACTGACAAGGTCAGTGTTTATATGTAAAAGCTTGTAGGCCCTACTTTGAAACTAGTATTATAGGTCTAATGAGAAAACACCTGTCATTTGATGTCAATGTTACACTTATGATCTTGCCCTGTCTTTCTGGATTATGGCAATGTACTTCTATCTGGACTAGGTTCAGCTAAAAAAATGACAAAACATACAGAATAATGCAGCCAGTCATTTACTGGAGAAAAAAAAAGAAATTGAGCACCCGAAACCTACTTCAAAGCCATTACATTCATTGCTAGTGAATATTAGATAGATCTGGACTAAAATCTTTGTTTTAAAATGTTTAAGTTATTTAGCGTCGCCATATTTACAGGAACTGCTGCGTCTTTATCATGAATGTAAACCCTATTGAGAGCTTAGATCAGCTGGTGACAAAACATTTCTATCTATTCTAAGATCAACTTTGAAACCCTTTGGTGATCGATCCTTCGAATATTGCGGAATATGTGGAATTTCCTCCCGCCATATATCAGAGAGAGAGATGCGCCCTGTTTGTTTAAAAAACCTTTAAAAACTATGTTTTTAAATTTGTTTACGTTATCTTCCAATACTTATAGCAACTGCTGAATAAGTACCCTCTAACTTTTTGTTTCTCTTGTTTATAATTTTCTTCTTTGACCCAATCTCGCCATTTTCTTTTTTCATTTGTGTACGTATGTATTAAGCAGGTGAAGAATTATTATTTTGTGATTTTGGAATTTTCGTGTATCCACATCATGCGTTTCGATAGTGTATTGATAACTACTTTTGGTAAATTTGATTGACTTATAATGCACTTTATCGATTACTATGAAATGTTACACGTAATTATGTTAAATAACTATACTAAAATTACTTCTTCAAGACAAATATTCTCCTGTTATAACGCTTTTATTCGTTTAAAACTAAAACGTCGTGCACTGATTCTGTTTTGTGTAGATGCTTCGCTTTGTATTGATATTATTTAGTGCTTTTGTACTTAACACCTGCTGTAATAATTTGCAGTGGGCACAGTCATGCCATGGGAGCTATCAGCTAGTCAGCGTCTCGGAAGGTGAGCTTGCCGGGAGATGGAGCCAGTGCCCAGAGATCACCAGAACGCTTTGATTTATCTTTGTAGGACGTCACGGTCAGCTTATGGTATCAATTAGGATGTCTTGGAATTTGCAGTCAGTAAGGAGTTTGATGTGCGTGGAGAAGAATGTCTGAGAGCAGTAGAATTGTTAAATTTATAAGGGTTGTTTGATAGGTCAGTTGGATACACAGTCTGATGATAGAGAAGATTTCTGGGTAAAGACTAGAGAGTCTAGATGCCAGGTGGGGTCAGAATCTCGAACATTGCGCGAAGAGAACCTGAAGCAAGAACTGGTTCTTTACTAAATAATATTTTCAGTGCCACTTCAATCCCACCGACTTGGAGATTTTAGAGTTCCTCCCCCCATTTCCACACACACACACATGCACTATTTCCAAATCACGTCAAACAGCAAAAAACTATTGAATACATTACAAGAAAAATAATGGAAAGTACGTGTTTGCAGTGGTACAACAGTTGTTTGAAAGTTGAGTTTGAAGAGTTGATAGTCAAAGGTCTTAAAATAAACTTCTTGGGCTCAGGAAAGGATCCTTGAATATCATTTACATATCACAATAGTAGTTATTATTACTGTTTTCAAATACACAGAACCATAGCAAAAAAGTTTTAGATTGCCCGTTACTTGGGTCGTAGAGCTTTAGCCTGTTGCGAAGGACCTGTTTTAAACAAGGTGAAAAAATTAAAGGTACACATTGACAACAACAAAAACAGCAGCAAAATCATCAATAACAACAACAACAACAAAACTCTATTTTTTCAATATCAAAGAAAATTGCCCTGCAGTTTGATTACAAAAGCTATTGTTCCTTTTAAAACTTTTTGTTGCAAAAATGCCAACGGTAATTTTTATCTCCATATCTCAATGTAAAATGCTAATGAATTGGTTTAACATCAACAAGAATTAAAAAAAAGTCGCTGGCGATGATTATGTGCGAAATGTGGATATCACCTGATCACCTCTAAATGTCGACCAAACAAGTTAAAGCAATGCTATAAGTGCGGGATAGTGTCATAAGAGCGTTTTATTTAAGTAGCGTATTATATTTTTACTGTTCTTCCAGACAAAGAGCCCGGGAGGTGCGTGGTTCGATCCCCGGCCGAGTCAAACCAAGGACTTTAAAATTGGTATTAGTAGCTGATCCGCATAGTGTTTGGCATTATGGATTTAGAGTTAAGTCTGGTCGGCCCGGTGTCAGGAAATGTAACCTGCTGTGGTTTACGCAAGCGCTCCTTACATCACAGTGTGGCAGCACGCTTTCAATTGTCCCCAGTTCCATCTCTGATATAACCTCTAAGTTGACTGGGACGTTAAAAATTCAAGCAACTAATTAATCCAGACAAAGTGATGCATAATCTGGGAGGAGGAAGGTGGAAGAGATAGGTGTTTACCAAAATGGACCTACACTACGGCTGAGATTTAGGTTAGAACAACTATAACCTTATGTACCCCAAGAGAAAGATCAGTCAGGAAAGACGCTAGATCTCACGCTGTTGAACGTTTCCAGAAAGCTGAGAAAGAGCGTGTATTTGACTGAATCAAGAGAAATTAATCGTTGTGAATTAAAGAATGTGCTGTATTCATGCTGATTCGTTAACTCCACGAGTAACTATATTCACAGCGGTTCCTAACGTCATTGCTTGTCTTGCAATCAGTCCAAAATTAACAAATAACATGGCGATATTTACTCATTACAAGGCTTTGGTGTTAATTTTTGAGCAGCTCACTTTTCTGGGCATCCAAAGATATAAAGCTGCATGCTTTTATCATTATTTTTTGTGATCGTATGCGTGTGTGTGGATGGCGAGGGGGGGGGGGAGTGTATAAAAACTTGTCGTAATTGTAAAATGATGAGAAAAAAAATTAGAAAGAGAGAAACTTCGGTTTCATTAAATCAGAATTGCTAACTTCAGCCTCACTGGGCTCGGTGCCATACATTGTGTTGTTTGTGGGGCAGTTTCGCATCGCCAAAAAAAAAAAAAAAAAGAATCATATTGTGTCTTAAGATATACGGCGAGAGTGCTGTTAGCATTTTGCACATCAATAAAGCTTGTTTTTGGAAACGCGTCAGAAAACTGACAGTTTTAACACCATTTTTTTAAATTAACAAAACACGACACATTATATTTTTTGTGTGTAAAACTTTGTAACAACTAACGAACTCTTAGAACTCCATTCTACTTAGAATAGAGTTAGCCCCAACATTTGTGAATGTGTAAGACAATCTTGGGAAAAGTTAGCAAAAAATCCGTCATCCGCAAAAAAAAAGCTTTGTTCTCACCTCTCACCCTATCATCAGGTGTAAAATACGTGATTTGTACAAGAGACAAGCTAATGGATCAATTTTCCTTTCACCTCATGGGACCAGAGATTGTTTGTTTTGGCTGCTGACTGTGTTGACTTCAGACAGCAGATCCTAGTTCAAACATTATGTCAGGTGTAGTAGATAGGAACATTCAATATTCAACATGGGAAAGACAGAGCGCTTGTAGTTTTCTTTACATTAGTGACAACACGGAGCGTGTTATCTAAACTCTTATAGCCTCTAGTAAAAAATAATAATTATTTATTCCCGTATGTTAGAGATCTATTTATATGATGCATAAGAACCAGCTTTTTGTTCAGGCTTTTTGATGTAAGCATCGGTAACAGCATCGGAACAAGTGCTTCAAAAATATACAAATAATGTTTTCACTTTTTAAGTTTTTCATTGTTTCCCTTTGTGTCTGAAAAATAAAAAAGAAAAGTCATAAGAGATACGAGGACAGAGAATTTGGATTGACGGAGATGGAGAAAGATGGATAAAAACAGATAAGAGGAGAAAGAAAAGAGGTAGAGGAAGCAAGGAGAGAGAGAAAGAGAGAGAGAGAAAGAGAGAGAGAGAAAGAGAGAGAGAGAGAGAGAGAGAGAGAAAGAGAGAGAGCGAAAAGGATAGAGACAGAGATATAGTTAGGCAAAGGACGAAATATATTCACCGCAAACAGCTCAGAACATCTAAGATAATTAAAGACAACCACAATTAGATCTCTTCTTCTCCATAGGCTTTTTCCTTCAACTCCGAGATTCATCTGTACACAGAACACTATCGAATCATGTGCGAATCTCTGAATGATTTATGTCCCGATCTGAACAAATGAACCTCTCGGTGAGAATCCTAATGAGTTCCATCTGACATGCCGCATCTAAGGTAATTATTGCTTGTCCCTCTTTTCCACAACTATATACGATTGTTAGAAAAATACGCTGTTAAAGCGTTCGCAGCAAATTATTTCGCAATCAAGGAAAGTCTTCCTGACTTGCGCAAGTAGAGCCAATTCGTAGTAATTATTCCCAAATTTCTTTTCCTAACACTAGTAGGCGGATCAGATGTACCCAACGCCATCTGCTAGAACATTATATAGATACGGATCGTTAGCAGGCTGCGAGATTTGATTTTCATCATTTTTGTAGGCGAAGGGTAAGTTGGGCGCAGGTAGAGGGTCCTATAAAGAGGAGCGAAACCGTCGAATATAAACAAGAAACTTTTGCTTTACACTGACGCATGAAAATGCAGGTTATTAACTCATTAAGAGTCTTTTTTTTTAGTTTCACTCTGTTCGAACCCACCTCAAATTATATAATAATAAGTAAACAAAACTCGTTGACGAACCGTGGTCTAGCGTGGCATCAGAGTCTAGTGGTAGACATTTGAAAAAAAAAAGTAGTTCTATACCACATGATTTGGTTAACAAATTTATTTAAGTTATTTGTTTGATTGAATTAGTTCCACTTCAGATGGGAGTGGTGTTCAAAATTTTCATTGTGTCTGGCTGCAAATCGAAACAGGACAATCAATCTGTTTTTTCCCGTAGCGGCTTAAAAATATTGCCTTCAAACAAGATTAATCCATCACCAGCTATGTCACAATACTCACGCCGTCTTCATTTGGCGGATTACATTTATTTAAAGTATCAAGTGGTTGATCTTACTGCTGCAGATGTAAGTATTTTTTCTTCGGTGCTACATTAGTTATAACACAAATATTGGAAACTTGAAAAGTACTTAAAAAAAGTTGAAAACCTGACAATAGGAGCTTCAAGTACTTTATGTAGATAATATTTGATGTAATACGATTATGTGTATTTTTATTAAGGGGTGAAAACGGGGAAAACAAAGAAAGAGGAAGAATAATATAAGAGAAGATTAGAGAAAGGATAGAGAGGTTATAAAATATCCATTGTTTTGTAGCACGTTCATGCTTAATTCATTTTCTTTTAACGAAGTGTACTTAACTTTTATTGCAAACTTAACATGTCCGATTTTCCCTTGTTCCTTTTTATCCTACCTGACACTACTTGGATCAATGATTGAAAAAAGAATCGTCACCTAGTCATATCAAATTCACCAGTTTCTGATTTGATATAGTAGAAGAACATGAGAGGGGGTAAAAGACAATTGTAGTATCAGTAGTAAAAGTCATAGTAGTAGTAGTAGTAGTAGTAGAAGAAGTAGAAGTAGTAGGAGTTATAGTAGTAGTAGTAATAGTAGTAGCAGTAGTAGCAGCATTGGTAGTAATATTAGTGACAGTAGAAAATAGGCCTAGAAGTAGAAGAAGTGTTAGTAATAGTAGAAGTCGTATCAATGGCTTTAATTATCTTTAATAATAATAATAACAATAATAATAATAATAATAATCATATAGTTATTATTGTTATTATTATTGTAATGATTATAGCTAATAGTATTGGTAGTAGGAGTAGTAGTAGTAGTTCTAGTAGAAGTAGAAGTATTAGTAGAAGTAGCTGTAGAATAGATAGATAGTAGTAGTGGTAGTAATGGTAGCATTTGTAGTAGTAACAGTAGTAGTAATAGTAGTAGTAGTAGAAGCAGAAATAGTAGTGATAGTAGCAGTAGTATTAATAGTTGTAGTGTAGAAGTAGTAGTAGTAGTGGTAATAGTAGTAGTAGTGGTATAAGTAGTAGTAGTAGTAGTAGTTGTCGTAGTAGCAGTAATAGTAGTAGTAGTAGTAGTCAAATTAAGCCTATAGGTCGTATTGTAAAATTAGTAAAAGTAGTGGTAGTAGTGGTAGTAGTAGTAGTAGAATTATTATTAGTAGTAGTTGTAGTAGTAGTAGTAGTAGTAGTAGTAGTAGTAGCAACAACAGCAGCAGTAGTAGTCATAGTAGAAGTAGGCCTAGAAGTAGTAGCAATAGTAGTAGAAGTATACATACTAGTAGAAGTGGTAGCAGTGGTTTTGATAACAATATTGTTATTTTTTATTATTATTATTGTTATTATAACCCGTAGTAGTGGTTGAAGTATAGTAATTCGAGTAGAAATAGTAATGGTAGTAGTAGTAGTAGAATAGATAGATAGTAATAGTAATTATTATTAGTATTAGTTGTAGTAGTAGTAGTAGTAGTAGTAGTAGTAGTGGTAGTAGTAGTAGAAGTAGTAGTGGTAGTGGTGGTAGTAGTAGTGTTAGTGGTAGTGGTTGTAATAATAGTAGCAGTAGTAGTAGTAGCAGTCTTGGTAATAATGATAGTTGTAGTAGTAGCATAATAGTAAAAGTAGTAGTAGTAGTAGAAGCGAAAATAGTAGTGATAGTAGTAGTGGTAATAATAGTTGTAGTAGTAGAAATAGTAGTGGCAGTAGTAGAATTAGGCGTATTGTAAAATTAATAGAAGTAGTAATTGTTGTGGAATTAATCGAATTTTAGTCGTAGTAATAGTAGTAAGCTTATTGGTAGTAGTTGTAAAAGTAGTAGAAGTAGTATTAGTAGCAGTAGTTCTAGAAGTTGTAGTAGTAGTAGGCCTAGTGATAGTAGTAGTAGTAGTAGTAGTAGTAGTAGTAGTAGTAGTAGTAGTAGTAGTAGTAGTGGTAGTAGTAGTAGTAATAGTAGCAGTTTTTAGGTGAAGGTCTAGATTTCCTTTGGCCTTCGCTGAAGCAACCAGAAAACGAGTCCAATACATCGCATATATAAATCTAGCACTGCAGTTTAAGGAGTTCTGAAATTATAAAAACATTGTCAATTTTTAAAATCTGTTGTAAACTTTAGTTTTGTTTTTGGTATTTACTTTTTAAAATTTTGTCTATCGTCTGAATAAAAAAAGACTATAAAATACTCAAACTAAAGCGTTTTAAAAGAATCAATTAGGTTAACAATAAACCTACCTTCGAAACTTGATCACAATTTTTAATCTAAATAAAATGCACCGCGAACTTGTTCGTGTTTTTATTCAGTTGATTAGAGCCTTTTTTGTTGATTTTGTCGCACAGCCGTGTGTTTCTGCGCAGCGCTCTGTCAGTCACATTAGTTCTGGATGTATGTGTGTGTTAGTGCTGAACAGGCTACGAACCAACATGCAGCGAAAGGTGAGCGCTGCCA
>BMAT01001619.1:249579-268467 GCA_019649035.1 Elysia marginata | reverse complement strand
CAAATTTCAAGCACTGCCTATAGCCAGGTACCCACTTTACAGGTGGGTAGACTGAGGAAAGTGTGGATAAATTGCTTTTCTAAATTGCTTTCCTAAGGCAGTTACAATATCCGTCGTGGTTGGGAATCGAACCCACGACCGCCGGATCACAAATCCGACGCGCTAACCACTGAGCCACGCTGTTCCACATCAAAATAGACAAACAAGGGCAAAGTTAATCACCATTGCATGCATATATACAAATTTTTGACATACGTTACTAGATTAAACAAAGTAGGGCCTACTGATATTACTGTTTTCCTTTGAGAAAAGGCGCAGTTTTCTTTTGTTGCATTTTTTGTGTAATAAGGAGTATACAAAGTATCATTAATTCGCTTAAACTCTGACGGATAAGAAGATAATGAAATTTCACGTCAGTTGCCCTAGAGGAGCATTTTGTACAATTATTCATTTTAGCCATTTCCATCCTCTGCATATTATTATCACTCGGTAAACCTCGTATTTCGAAAAGCGCAATCATTCTTCGTTTCCCCTCAGAGGTCATGGTTTTTACATAACTTGAAGTTTTCATCACAGGAGTTGTAGTCCAGATAAAAATCGTACTTTTTGTATTTAAAAAATCATTTTCTTGCTGACTTCTACAGAGGAACAAGAACAAGAAGATAAAGAAGAAAATCCGTTACTTCTATACACCATTACCCAAATGCAACATGAATTTGTATTACTTACCCATTTCAGACTCCCAGCCACGATTATAGTGCTACGTCTTTTCCAGTCAGGTAAAGGGAATGCCGATAAAGCATCCATGCAGATCCTGATGATGTCGAGAGATGAGTGTCACTACATAATAGACAGAGCGAGGTTATCCGCGGCCACACGACGTCGTGATTAGGATCAATGCTGCAGCCTGGGGGATAAAACCAATAAAGGTGCGTGAGAGCTACATAGAGATGTGGAAGAAAACGAATAGATCTTGCGTTAGACCTTTATGTGGCCCTACATTGTTTTATTGTCTTTCCGTGTTCCCGACTCTCTCTCTCTCTCTCTCTCTCTCTCTCTCTCTCTTCCCCCGGTCTGTCTATCTGCCTGACTTTCCGTCTTTCTTACTGTCTGTCTATCTGTCTGTCTGCCTGACTTTCTTTCTTACTGTCTGTATGTCTGCCTGACTCTATGTCTATCTGTCTGTCTGTCTATCTATCTGTCTGTCTCTCCCTCTCCCACTTCCCTGTCAGCCGCGTTCGTTCTCTAATACTTTCTCTATTCCAGTAGAGATAAAGTAGACACAATTATAGAGGCAAAGTTTAAATTTATTATAACAGTCTTTTCTGTGACTGTCTTTCAATGCCCTAAAGGAGGTTGAGAATATAGTTCTAACCGTTGTAAGATTTGAGACAAAAACATTTTATTAAAATCACGAGTATCGTTGATGAATTGTTTTTCTGAGGCACCCGAACCCCCGACTGCTGGATTACAAAATTGACGCGCAAACTACTGAGACCCCGCTGTCGACACGACTTGTGTCTGATACACCCTATAGCTTCTGGCATAGCAAGCGGCTACAGCCAACTAAATAAACTGAGATAAGTAGTTCAAGTACGCACAGGATCTGAAAACACCGCCACTGCTGCTTTCATATGAGAGTTGGTTGGTTGGTTATAAGAATTTTAACGTCTCTCTTCAACTACAAGGTTATATCAGAGACGGCGCTTGGGAAAATTGAAAGCGTGCTGCAATACTGTGATGTAAGGAACGCTTGCATACACTAAACCCAGTCACATTTTCGTGACGGGCCGACCAGACTTAGCAGTAAATCCATAATGTCAGATACTAGGCGGATCAGCTGCTAATACCAATTTTAAAGTCCTTGGTTTGACTCGGCTGGGATCGAACCCACACCTCATGATCTCTGAGCGAGTGTCTTACCTCTAGGCCACAGAGCCGGTGTCATATGAGAGATACTTCATTTCGTTTGCACACGGCAGTGTGGGTGTGAGGTTTACACGCGAACTTTTCTTTAGTGTATTAGGAAGTACGAATATCCAATGTAAAGTATTTAGCATCTTAATTACGTCTTATTTGATAAAATGGGAGCCTTTTTTTTACGTTTACTCCGTCTTCTTGGCGATTTGAATCTGCCCAGACTTGGTGCCAGTAAGGAAAAATTTAAAACACTTTGTATCTCACTTTTTTCTGGTATAAACAAAACAAAAATAGTTTATTGATCAGTTGTCTTTGTATTATGCACCACAGATTGTTAACCCCTATCTTGTGGGTAATGCGTTTGCCTCTCTCTTTATTCATGTATATGTGCTTGTGTGTGTGTGTCTATGTGTCTCCCCCAACCTAAATTTGGTTTTGACATTTTCAGCGCATTTTATGCTTTTTAAATTTCATCTTTATTTTTTATCTTTTGATCTTTTTCGTAAACTCCTGGAGGTCATGATTTCCATAATTGTCTTTCTCCTGTTCCCACAGGAAGTCAGAAACCTTTTGTGAACTCCCTAAATATTCTGTTCCTCACTTTGTATTTGAAATAAAAAAGTTAAGCATTTCTCTAATGCATGCCAACTTTTCTGGATCGATGTCTATTTCTGCCACTTGCTGTCTTTTTTTTTTGTCTCAATCTCTTTGATTCTCCTTTCATCAGTCATCCGCCTCTTTCCCTACCATAGACTCTGCATCTCTTTCTCTTCCTTTTCTGTACTACAAACTACTTGTAGGAAAATTCTTCATAATGGTATCTCCTCTCTTTCTCTCGCTCTCCCTCTATCCCTCTCGTTCTCCTTCTTAAACTCCCGCTCTTTCTTTCTCTCTCTCTCTCTCTTTCTTTCTCTCTCTCTCTCTTTCTCTTCTCTCTCTCTCTTCTCCTCTATAATAGTTTCCTATTGGACACTCCACGACCATGTCAGCATTTTTAGGCTGATCGCAACATTGTCCTCACCTAAGAGAGTTTAAAAAGGCGCCTATGACAAACTACTTAATCTAATTTTAGTTTATTGTGTTTACCAACAGGTCCCACAAGAGAAATTGATCGCAGTTTCAGTTTATTTCCGATATTTTTCATAATTATAAGTATGGTTGCCCGATACAAAAGGGAAGTAATGCTCCGATGAAATTGTTTCTTTTAAGTGTAGGGGTTTTATTTGATTTGAACTTCTTAGTGTTTCTGCTCCATTACGAAACACTGGTCAATGAACTAATAAAGCATTGTATTTTACTTCAAGTCATATTAATATTGATGTTACGGTAGTGACAGAAGGTTTCAGAGGTGAAACTGTCACAATGTCCATTTCTATCTCTACGATTTTCCCTCTGGAAGTACATTGTATATGACTAGAGGAAGTAGAGGATTAACGGAGATAGATAAAAAGAGTGGCACAAATAGACATCGATGCAGACAGACCGACATGCACTAGAGAAATGGGGGAAAACGAGAAAAACAACAACAAGAGCCCGATACACACATAGAATCAGATAATAGCATAGAGAACTCGTCGCAGTCAGCATTTCTGACAAAAGCCTATGACACTACTGGATACATACAGCCGCGATTATCGTATGTAGCCGCACTACAAAATCAATCGAATCGGGCCATTAGGACCCCCCGCTCTCATGCAGAACAATTTATAGTAAACTCATTCGTGTGTATCGGGATAGGCCAACAGTGCTCATTTCTATAGCCCATCTCTTTTGAATGAGTTTGCCTAGTTTTCCAACTGATTATCTCATTCGTGAATCACGCGCAGCGGAACGTTACGTAGAAACAATTTATTTATGATGTTGACATTGCGGTTACAAGCAGCCGCCTCGCTCGGCTAGTGACAACTAGATTGTCACGTCACTGGCCTTTTCATTCTGTCTCTAATTAATTTGTCTGTTTACCTCTTTTTCTCGGTCTGTCTATCTCTGTCGATTGTTCCCCTTTTACCGTCTCTTTTTTTTGCTACGCCTTTCTTTCTACTTCTCTACCTGTCCCTCTCTTTCTGTCTGTCTGTCTGTCTGTCTCTCTGTCTGTCTGTCTGTCTGTCTCTCTCTCTCTCTCTCTCTCTCTCTCTCTCACTAGCAAATATTATTTTCCCGCCTTTTATCTCTCTCGCTGTATCTTTCTCCATATCTCTTTTTCCTCTTGTGAGCGTTTGCCACTGCCTATCCCTAGCTATGTCTCTTAAATTCCCCATTTTTTTTCTTTTCTTCCTCCCTCTCTCTTTATTTATTTCTTCTTCTTTTTCTTTTTAACCTTTTTTTCCTCTTTGCTGCGCTTATGATGTTTTTTGCTAACATTAAAATACAGTGAAAATTTAAATTGTGTACCCATGTAACTGCTGATGGCCGCCATGCTCAGCTTTGTTGTAACTATATTGCTCTTTACAAAGTCAATTAAGTCATTTGTTAATCTTTATGATTTCTTAAACCGTTTATGTTTACATAATCTTGTCTCTATCTCCTTCCAGCCTTTCTGCTTTTCTGTCTTGCCTCCTTTTTTTCTCCTTTTCCACACAAAATGCTGCTCATAAGTATGGAAATCTTGGAAAATAGCACTGACTTAGAAAAATTAGTTTTATTTTTAGGTGCATCTTAGAACGTTAGAACACGGCACAGCAACGACCGACACTAAGCAAGGACCACCTTTGGCACTTCCTCATATTTGGCCATTGGGTCGACTGGGAAAACAAGTTGCAAATTAGAAAAAAAAATGAATCATATAATTATATACATGATTTTTATCCATACTCGCAATTTAAGTGTACCTGTCCCAAAAGCTTTCGAAGTTTTGATTTCTTAACATAATCCATTTTTCTTTCTGTCAGTCTTGATAATTGAACGCTAGTGATTTATGGTTTTTCTTGTAAACAGCTTGTGCTTACAGAGGTAACTTTTTGGTATGGACGAATATAGAAATTATGTTTTTTTTTTGCATTTGGAGACATGTGTTGTTAACTTATTTGTATGTGTGAGTTTGTGTGATGCACTTTTATATAGTAGGGAAATGGGCGGGGGGCGGGGAGCAAGTTTAATAGCATAGTATATGTTAGATACTATAACAAATAATGTTAGGGTCAAAGAGAGAGAGAGAGAGAGAGAGAGAGAGAGAGAGAGAGAAAGAGAGAGAGAGAGAAATACAGATAGACAGAGAGGGAGAGAGAAAGAGAGAGAAAAAGAGAGAGACAGAGAGACAGAGACAGAGAGAGAGAGAGAAAGAGAGAGAGAGAGAGAGAGAGAGAGAGAAAGAGAGAGACAGGTAGGTTCCTTCTATTCGATCTGGCTAAAAATAACTATTCTTTCGTATAAGTATTTGGCGTAAATTGGTTAAAGGTTCATGTAATGAGCCAGTAGGTAATCCTATCCTGTTTTCATTATTAATAAGGAAATGCTTTGAGTATTTTGTTTAAGTCCAAACTTTTATGTTTTTCTATTCCATTACAGGAATAGAAGGTCGGTTGACCATGTGATTGCTATTATCACTCACAAGATACTGAGCCACGCAAATATAAGAAAATCAGAATACCAGGATTTTGTTTGTAGATGACAGTTCGGCTTTTAACACAATCGTTCTTGAAAAAACTATATTGTAAATTAGTTAAAGATTTACAAAGGCCTATCAGCATTTCTAACTGGAAACTGGGTTTTACTTTCTACTTAAACACCGTAAATTGCCAGAATTTGTATCATTAAATCCTCTTTATTTGTTCTTGATACAGGCACAACTCGAGACTGTACGTTATCTCTTAAGCTCTACTCAATTTATACTTATCTGTAAAGTAGAATTCGTTAGTGTCTTTTAATTAAATTTGCAGCCTCAAAGGAATTATGTTTTGCTGCCCTTATTTACTATATCTGGGGATACAATTGAATGATTTAATTCATTTAAAATCCTAGGCACCATGAAGAAATTTACGAACAAAAGCATATTCGAAAAGGCCAAAGAGCATATACTATCTAAACATTTGATGGTTGATAACTTTTTAAATTATACAGAGCCACTATAGGAAAGCATCTTAACTTAACCGATTATCATTTGACTTGATACAGCACTAAAAAGATATTATAAGACTTAAATCAATATTTACAAATGCACACAAGTTAAAAGGTATGAATCCTACAACTCTTGAAAGTTTATGATGAAATAGAATGTCAGTCAAAGCAGAAAAGATCATGAAAGGTGTCACCCACACAACAATGAAGTATTTTGATTTTTTACCCCTCGGGCGAATTACAAGGCGTTTAAAGAGAAAAAAAAAGATTTGCAAATAGCTTCTTTCCACAACATGTAAAATATTTTGATGGTACTAGACTTTTTAACTGATTCTGTTGGAAACATGAATATAACAATTAAGGAGAGGGGTGTTTTGTTGAGCTAAATGGGTAAAGAGAAGTGCATGCATTAGTTGTTCGTTAGGACCGGGGCGAGAAATAAATAGCAGGTAGAGATAAAGAGAGGGAGACAGAGATAAAAAGAAAGGGAGAATGAGAGAGAGAGAGAGCGTATGTGTGTTTGTGGGTGTCTTCGAGAGAGATAACATTTCTTTTTTTTTTAAATATTGATATTCTATATTAATGTACTTTTTTTTATAATATTCATAATGTTATAATCTGTCAGACAGACTAAGCATTGATTTTTTTCAACTCATGCAACGCCGCTTTCTTCTTAATATGGTCTAGGCATGAACCTCCCAAACGCATATTTTCTTTTTGTTATATGCGTGTTTCCCTTTTCCGCCATTTTAGAGGCTTCTTTTTCTCTAGAAGAATCATTATGTGAGAATGTGGTTATAACTTGGCATACAGAAAGACATTATGATAACAAATATTAATCGAAGTAATGAGTAACTGTGTGTGCGTGTTTTTAAGAGTGAGAGAAAGAAAGAAAGAGAGACACAGAAAGAGACAGAGAGATACACAGAGAGAGGACATAGAGAGACGACAAAGAGAGAGAGACACAGAGAGAGAGAAAGAGAGAGAGAGAGAGAATGAGAGAGAGAGAGAGAGANNNAGAGAGAGAGAGAGAGAGAGAGAGAGAGAGAGAGAGAGAGACGTGTTTTAGAGTGCCAGCTGTGTCGATTTTGATACAGTGAAAAATCTGCTATAGACAGACTGAGATGATGATACCAAAGCAGAATCCCTGTCATATCGTATATCTCCTACATCTACAAATTTAAGAAATTAGAAAAAAAAATAAACGGATTTAGTCGCTGGTTTCGACTCGTGTTAGACGTAGGCTTAAGAAGACAAAAAGAAGGATTGTATTGCAAAAACGATATGCAAGCCGATCTTTCACAGTGCTATGGTTAGAGTTTGTGGAAAAAACAAGGATAGGCCGGGGGGGGGGGGGNNNGGGAACGGGAAATATGATTAAACTATGTCTAGGGCAGATGAGAGAGATAGAAACTAGAGAAATCGGTCCGTAGGGGAAGGATGTAAGTCAAATGTTCCACTTCGTGCGGGGAGCAGTCTGTGTTTTGTAAACCCTTTTATAACAACTTTATGTATCTAGCCCAGCGTCAATTGTCAATAGAGACAAAGGCGAAGAAAAAAAAACATGATTGAAAAACCTTGTTATAACTGGATCTTTGCATATTGTCCCTATTACTTGTAATTGCAATTTTTAACAGAAAAGAAGGCGGAAGTACACTCTTTATAACACGCTAAATATTAGGTATAATTATATTTTTGGTGAACCCAAAAGTTGGAAAGTCCTATTTTTTTTTAGTTCCATCCATTCCACGTTTCAACCTCTACACGGACAGATGGAAGGGGCATGCGTTACGCAAACCAGTATCATAATTTATTTCACCAGACAGACGTATTCCCGCAACCGAGTTGAGAATTACAAAGTCTTAACTTGCTCTATATTCTTTATGTGATACAACTTTGTAAATCTCAGCTGGCGATGTCTCTACAATATTAAGGTTTCCGACAAGAAAGTGTACAGAATGGCTCACGCAGCGTGAGCTCATCAGGAAGACAGTAAGGTCAGACTAAAGAGATCTTTTGCTATTTCTGAACCATCAGCGTTTGAAAAAAATAAAACAAGGACTAGAACAACAAGATTAACATAGAAGGACAAAAAGACAAAAGAGGAAACTGAACTAGCAATATTATTAAAGAGAGCAAGAAACTCAAAACATAATGAAAGTGTGTCCTCTCAACATAATGCTAGTAAAAAGCAGACAAAGAAAATGATTCAAATCGGATGAGATGAACAGATACTCTTGTAGCCCTGCCCTATTCTCATACATCTCAGACACATAATATAACAAGCTATATAAACGTGGCTTATATTTTATTACGCCTTGTCAAACGATGGATTCACGGACCCATTTGTTTTCAAAGTTTTGGTCAAATTATTTTTCAACTTTTATAAGAATATCTCGGCAAAATTTGTATGAATGCCAGGAGATTTTTTTTTTACCAGTTTTTAGGAGCTACCTTTTATGTTGATCTTTCTGCAACAGCAAAACTGCACAGAATATTGTTGTCATAAACGTCATAATTCAGACATATGTGATGTCACTGCTGTCACGTTAAACTGCTGAGTTCAAAACTGATTTTAAAATAGGCAAGCGTTTTAACGAATATTAAATTTCTTTTTTTTAGTCACACTAACAGTTTTTTTAAGATTGAAAAAAAATTTAACTAATTCTAAAACAAAATCAACATCATGAATAGTAAGTTTGTATTGCACAAAACGTATTAAAATTTGTAACATAAACGAAACTTGTTTCGTAAGCGTGCACAATTTTCAATATTGAAAGATTTAAATTAATGAAACCAAACTTTCACAAAGATTTCTTGAAATTTTTCGTTTTAGCACGTAGTTGCGAGGATAAATTCAGAGATATTTCAATAAGTAGAGCAGCGAGGTAAAAACCCAAAAATATGATACAGAAACCACTAGATTCTCATCGCAATATCAATACCATAACAAAGTCAAGCTTATCAACACATTAGAGCTTTAAAAACTAGGTTGCTTTTTTCCGGAAAGCAGGACTTGTATGTGTATTGACCCTTGTTTTCTCATTTAGTTTTTTTTTACTTATAAATAAAAGTGACCCCGTAGATAAATTTCAATGGCCAAATCGTGTTAAATAAAATTTGAAAAATATTTGGGCATATAATACTAGTGTTAAGAAATCTTTTCCTCGGAAGTTTAATAAGTGACAAAAAGAGGATGGTCATCGTGGTAATTTAGTTACTATTTATAAACAAAGGAACCAGCTATTCTTAAAATCTAGCCAACAAATCGATGCCCCTTTTCTCTCAAGACCTCTGACAAATTTGGAAGTAATGCTAGCATTAAATTCTCATTACTCCATTATTTCTCCAACATAGACCTAAATGAAGAGGGTTAAACTGAGATGTAATTTGATCTCGAAGATCTAGCTCAAAAGTAAGGACTCCTACAGTAAAAAAACTGTTTATGCAAGACGAAAGAGCTGAAAAGAGATAGGGTAAGAGGGGAGGAGGAAACAGATTGAGAGAGAGAGAGAGAGAAAGAGAGAGATAGATATATTATATAGAGAGAAAGACAGACAGACAGACATAGAGGAATAGAAAAAAATAAAAAAATAAAATGCAAGTGAGAGACAAGACAAAGACACATACAGGCAAAGAGAAACAAATTAAAGAGGACAAAAGAAGAAAAAAAAAGAAAGTTTTGAAAGATGGCAAAGAACTCGTACGACGGAATGAAGATTAAGCCTAGACAGAGAGGAAAAGTTAGGGAAGCCAAATTACAATATAAAGATTTAGTATTAAAGATAGAGGTAGAAACACACATATGGGCATATAGGGATTCATCCATAAATACTCCATAAAAAGGGAGATAGAGAGGAAGAGATTAATAGAAAGAAAAATACATCCGTAATCCGTCAACTTCGAATTGAATGCAGTTTGGGATAATATGGAAAAAAAAACGTTTACAGATAAGTTAAAGTACGTGAACTGTGGCTATATTGTTTGCAGGGATTTAGAAAGAGGATCTAAGGTGTTTGAGTTTCCAATAAATGTAAGAGAATAATGGTTTATATGACTCATGGTAGATTTGATTCCGCTGATTGGTTCTTGTGTTGTAAATCTATTGTCGGCGTGGCCCCAAAAGAACAGACATTTGGATAGAAAATTTAGCTTAGTTTCCAGCAGGGTTTGGTCGACTAAGACTCCCAAAACTGAGAGAGAATCCATTGCTTTGTCTGTGCACAAAAGTATTAGGCAAAGGTGAGGGAAATGGTATCTATGGCACAAGTTATTGGAAGTCATTTATCCCTTCTATTGAATAAATTTTACAGAGATAACAACCTCCTATGGACGACAGTAAACAGATTTAGTTAGATAAGACACACAATAATAATAATAATAATAACAATAATAATAATAATAATAATAATAATAATAATAATAAGAAGAAGAAGAAGAAGAAGAAGAAGAAGAAGAAGAGAAGAAGAAGGACAAGAAGAAGAAATACAAGAAAAAGAAGAACAAGAAAAAGAAGAAGAAGAAGAAGAAGAAGAAGAAGAAGAAGAAGAAGAAGAAGAAGAAGAAGAAGAGGAAGAAGAAGAAGAAAGAATGTAAGAAAGAAAGAGAGAAAGAAAGAAGGAAAGATAGAAGTGAAAAAAAATCTTACAAAAGATTTGACCTGAGCTAGGAGGACCTTGAACCCTGTTTGTAACCAATTACTCGAGACCCAATATTTGAAGTCACAGTATCTTTTTCTATCGTCTCTGAACAAACACTATCCCATCCTACAAAAGTACCTGATGAACCAACATAACCCCAATCTTAAGCGCTCGCAAAGATTACTCACACAATTTACCGTGTCCAGAACCGCACTGTTTGATTGGGAGCTGACTGTCAGTTAGGTCGATAAGTCACCGATAGATTGGCCCGTTCGTTACCCCCTCACTTTTCATACTTAAAGATGCACGGTATAATGGTTTACTCCGTAAGAAGCTGCTTTTCTGTCAATCCGTGTACTAAGGAAAGAACGAAAGAATTTCTCCAGGTCATTGCTTTATTGGTTTCTAATATTGATAACTCGTGGCTATACATTTACTGAGGATCACAAAACGATTAAATCCAGAAAAAACCCATAAATTAGATGGACAAAACTAAAGTATTATACGAGTAACTAGGTAAATTTGCAACATGAAAAAGAAAGAAGGAAGCTGATTTTTAAAAAAAATCTCAGCATAACCATTTATGGCATCAAGTTTTCCTCGTAGTGCTAATCTTTCGTCTCCCCTCCCCCCCCCCCATCTCACATGTTTTCATCCTGAATAACCAATAGTGAGGCGATCACGACGTTGCATAAACAACAAATACTGATGATGAAAATAAATTTCACATTATCAGGTTACAAAAAAGAGAAACATAATAGTTCACAACTTAACAAGAAGTAGGACAAAAAACAAAAACATAAGAAAACAAGAGGAATTCACTACTGGCGAAAACAATAAAAAAAAACACACGAACACAGAAGAAACTAACAATCACTTTTGGCAGCATAAAGAAGAAAACCATGTTCTACCACTAAAAAATCTGGATACAATGCTTCAAAATCTTGTACAATCTTATCTTAAAATTTTCATCTGTAAGAAAACTGCCTTGCATCCTTCATAAGCCAAGGGGCATCTTGTATATTGCAGATTTTTACGGAAACGTTTCTGCTAATTTCCCCTGGGGTTTTATGGATTTTGTCTATTTTAGGAACGTTATACAAATCATAACCATGTTTTGCTCAATACTTGTTTAAAATGTTCCTAACATTTCTATTCAAGACTGGTGCTGACACACACACAAAAAAGAACGGGGCAGAGCATTGAAGGTCTAAGATGTTCCATCTTGTGTTCAAGAACGTTTATTGTTTTCGTAAGACCTATCTGAGTTTGATGTGAGATTTAATAAAAAACAACGCAGAATTTTTTTTAGCATTTTTTTGCTTTTTAAATTAAAAATCAGAAAATATTGAGCAAAAGTAAGCCAATAAATATATCAGAAGAATAATAAGCGCCACATATTAGGAATTAAAAATCCAAACTTAAATGTTTCAAACAAAAGAACAAACAAGCAATAGAACTCGTAACATCTTTTGATGTTTACAAAGGCATCAAATATAAGTATTATTAAAACAAACAGATTCCCGTATCTTTCCGTTTTCTCTATTGACAAAGCCAAGCCAAACAACTGCTGCTTTTCTCACGCGGTGGTGGCCTACAGCTTTTACAGGACAGAGATCTCTTATCTTGTTAGTCTGACGAGAATGGGAGACTACTCACTCACGGTCATAAAACAGAAAGTTTTTGTGTTGTGTTAGACAAAGAAAGCGAAAACCAGACAAAAGACAGAGTGACAAAGAGAGAGAGAGATGAAGAAAGAGATAGGGGTATATATATATATATATATATATATGAAGAAAGAGAGAGAGAGAGAGAGAGAGAGAGAGAGAGAGAGAGAGAGGGAGGGGGGAGGGGATCTAAATACTAATATAGAAGTCACAACATTTTAATTATATCTATAAAGAAGATGCGAATCTAAAAAGGATGCATACCATCGCAAATCTGTAAGGTCCAAATAAAAGATGATACAAAAATACAGACTTACTACCTATCTATCCGTGATAGAGAAACTGTAAAATGGTTTACAAACTGCCTCATAGAATAATTCCCTCTGTAAATGTTAAAAAGACAAAAGAAGATAATGAAACACAAGAGGAAATTGAAATTATTAACGGATTCAATATCTTGAAGTCACTAAAGTTATTTCTTTAAATTAAAACTTGTATGCTGAAAATATCATTAGAAAGATCAATACAAACCGTCACTTTCTTAGAAAACTGAGTACGTTTCACGTAAACAGTAGCCTTTTGAGTTTGTTTTATAAAACAATAACCGAGAGTGCAATCACTATGATAATTTCTGTGAGGTGCTGGGGTGTCGATACACAGTGAAGCAAGGAATCCAAAATAATTATATAGGCTGATAAAAACGAGCTGTGATAATCGAAAAAAACCCTGAGGTTTTTGACAATTTTGAATAGTTATATATAAAGAAAATTGCGAGAAAAAGGTTCTGTCCCCATAAAAATGACTCATCCCATCCATTATTCAATCAAATAATATACTCCCCACGAAACTTAAAATTATCAAGTGTAAACGAGAACGACATGACATGTTCTTTTTTGCCTAATGCTATCAAATATTTATAACTACCTCATATTATGTATACTGATGTGCATCTCGAAGCACACTGTTTTTTCTTGTTTTGTTTTTCCAACAGAATATAAGTGTTTAGTTTGTTGCTGTAAATTGCTGTAAAGCATAAAAATGAGTATGAAAAGGAAAATAAAGAATCTTGAATGAATGAATGAACAAATGAAAGAAATTAATTTTCTTGCTTTAATATTTTCTGGACAAATCAACGCCGGATCTTTGCTTAGTGGCGTGGATTGCATTACGGTTCGCCGTAAATGACATAACAAGGACTCGACTACTGTCCCAAAGTCGGAAAATCCTTTCACTTCAAATCACATTCATGTCTCAGATGTTAATACAGAAGATAGGAGATCGATTCGAATGTTAACTATACAAAATATGCTCTTTCAGCGATGAGCGAACAAATCACGGCTAGTCTGGGCTTCTTTAGTCACTCTCTCTAGAATGACAAAGAAAAAACATTAATAAGTAACATCGACGCACAGACATATTGATGTGACATATACATAAAAGCTAATTTAAAAAACAAACTACAACGAAACCCATCCTGTTTAAAGTCCATTTTCTAACAACCTGTTGCTATACTGGCGTAACACTACATCATATTGGCCAAACTCTGAAAGGCGCCTCTTATAACACATAAACCGCGAATATAACCATGCGTAATTAGCCATCCAAGGAGGATTCAAATTTACATCCAACTATACTGTGATGTCGTATTCAAGCTGAACTTGAGCCCAAAATAATGATTTAAATTTTCCTTAGATAGATGCTGTGAAGTCGTAACGGCGAAAAGTTAAACCCTTAAAACTGTATTTCAAGAAGGTGATGTAAACTGTCACAAAGTACTTATTCCATCTGCGTATTAGGAACTCTTGATAATGATATTCTCCAAACGACCAAGCTACATACTACTATCCTTTAGGAATGTCTTGCCTCTTATAATTTTTCTTAGTTTTACTCTATAGCAACTGAAGTTCTGAAAAGCAATAATGAAATTATGTTAAGGATACAAGAAGAATACAAGCGCACACAGTGACTGGAAGGTCAATAATTAGTGGAAAGTATAACTATTATATGCGTTCATAATACCTTGCAGCCTAAATGACGAGAAGAAAAAAAAAGCCGAATTAAAAAAAAAAACTGTTTTCTTACAATTTTCCGATCAAATTTTGATATCTGGCTACATTGAAATGAAATACCACCAATAGCTATCGACATCTTGAAGTTTCCCTCAATAATTTATGACTGTTTTATTTGATAATTCAATCTTTTGAATATGTCGCTCGCCAATGAACTCAAACATTTTTCTAGCCTTCATAGACTCAATATATAGAATAAAAAAAGAACCCAGTGTAACTCAGGCATCAATTAAACACCGAGTTTCAATGTCTTAGCTTAATCAAACTTACAATATCACCAAAAAACCCATGCACCAAAAACTTTACATTAACAATCCCTTGTTTTTTCTTTCTCGTGTCATACACCTTTAGTTAATCCCCAACCCTCAAAACAACCTAGCTTTAGGTTGCAAGGACGTAATGAATTATTCAAACTTTTGTCGCAAAACCGCACAAAACCTCACGACATGTGTTTCTTAATTTTCTACAGGCTAGGCGTAATTACTACATTTGCCCAACTTATTTACATCGTGGTTCATCGATAGCGCTTTGTTTGACAGAAGTTAGGCTATAAAACTCTTCATTGTTTTGCTCACCCTCCAGGAGTAGTGAGCTGTTAGATTCCAATTCAATTATTGCCGAGAGGATGAAAAACAAGTCAAATCACGCGCGAGAAGTATGAAGTGCCAGGTCAGGTTTGTCGCTGAGGGCGATCAGATGATGCGCTCAACAAGACAAGTTTTCGTGCGAAAGGACATCACTGTCCGCTCTATCTTACGCTAAAAGCCCGGGCTTTTGCCGCCAGACTAACAAGTATCAGCAAGAATAATTATCATTGATGTATTTATAAATATAACACAGAATCTTAGATAATATTGTCTTTTGAACAGGGTGGAATAAAAAATAGGTGATAATGATAAAACCATGCGTATTATCTATTTCGATACCCATCTACGCTTGTGAATTCACGACCTCGAATGTAGGTACTGAGAACAACTCAAATAAAGCACAGAAAAAAAGATGCTTTCGGACAACACTGGTTTTAACCTTTTACAATGAGTTTTAGTATTGAAAAATAAAAAAGCCGAGTTCGAACTTTAATCGGCTTGGATTAAGACATCTTCTCATTGATGAACCAACACGAAATGAATGACCTTAATTAGGCGCGGCAACATAGCTCACTTCGAGAACAAAAGAGACAGGCATAGGAAGAAAACGAACGAAAGCATCAAACAATTGAGCTTTGTTAATAAACCCACCCACATCAGACAAGTTGGCAAACTTTAGATAAACAAGGCAAATCTCACGTGCCGACTATTAAGTGACGAACCATGTTTGCCAATGAGAGCGAGACAGGCCGAAACCTTTTTGTTTTGACGAATAAAAATAAACAAAGCACGATTATACATGTATTAAAGCCTAGACGTGGTATGCTTTCCCATAACGAGGGCTAACAGGAAAGCTGGATTGGGTATCTGATTACGAAAAAAGTTAATTGGTAGCCTTCAAAAAATGATGTAGAGGAAATGTCACTATAAAGATCAAGAATAACCAAGGTTATCGTTGAATCGATCAAAATCGTTTGAAAATTTCTTGTGTTGAAGAGAACAGAATAATTTTCTCAAATTAAATGCAAGTTCAAAGTCAATAATTGAAAAGCCTAAATCTTCGAAAACACAAAACTGCTGTGCAATTAACTATTAGTTTGATAATGTAATTGATATTGTGAGTTTGTATGAATCGCAAACGCATAAGTTTCCACCATAATAGTTTTGTAAAAACAACTTCTAAGAAAAATTTTTTTCCAATAGTCAAGATCCATCCTTCGTCTGGAATTTATTACGGCGCAAAATTAATTAAACTTCTGCATCTGAACCTTTGAAATGTATTGTGACTCAAACAGAGGCCGATCACTATTATATGATTAAAGTTTTTACAGCAGTCAATGAAAATTATTCAGATATGATTTAATCCTTTAGGGTAACAATCACCTCATTGATTTTAATAACTTGATGCCTTAGAGTTTGCCACTGCGATTTCTACAGCTTTAGTTTAAACTTTTTGACTCAACATCGATCAACTTTCACACCACGAATAATCCATACATTTTTCAGGATTGTACGTTAGACACCTTTAAAGAAATGCGAATCAATGCCACCGATAGCACTTGACATGTTATCGATAATCTTTAAACTATATCATTCGTCTTCCTGCCTTGTTTCTAATCTTTAAAGGTATATGCATTTTATTTTTGTACACTGAGAACCTACAAGAAAAACTAGCACATGATAATCTGCATAAACCTAATAAAATATACCCAGACTGCGATGCGTCTATGCGTTTGATGACTTATTCCGTTCAGTTGTCGCCATACCAAAATTAGAGGGAATTCCGAGAATAGAAGATAAAACAATGTCCTTACTAAAGACACCGATGATCAATACAATAAAAACGTTGAATCTACATAACACTAAAACATCTCAGCATTTATTACGTTATTGTTTATAAAGAAACAAAGTTTCCATGCGAATCTCAACCCATTCCTTTGTTCAATCTGTCGCTCTTAATCTCAACAAATCTCTACAACCCGTTTCTTCAAAGATGTGAGTTTCAAATATACGCTCTATTTGTGAATCCATTGGCTGAAAAGCTCAACTGTTATTAATTTTACAATGTAATCACCCAATCCATCGCGGTAAGAGAATTACTCTCTGAACCCTCCAAAACCTGATCATGACTTAAACTAGATTTAAAGCTACGCCAGATCAAGCCACAATAGCGACAGGTTACATTTTACTGCCTAATCCCTAAACTTCCAAATCCTAGCTTACCGTGGGAAAAATCGAAGCGTTGAAACGCTCAGTGGACTGCACTCAAGAACTTAAGCTAGACATATCAAACCGAGTTAAAACGTTGCATATTTAACCGTTTCAAGTTCCTCCTCCAATAAGACGAAAAGTGAGTTACAATATACATTAATTCATCCAGATTAAAATAGAACCTGTTTATAAATAAAAGAAACACTATCAATCAAGGCTGTGCACATCACGTAAATATAGCGTCTCACTATCAAAATGGCTGACGAACCTGGAAGTTAGAGTAAACCTCTTTTGTGCATTGAATCAATGTAACCCGACTTCAAGTAGATCTACATTGATCCTTAGAGCAAAAGAGCTACCTACTTTCGCGATCGTCAGCCATTTTGATAGCGAAATGCAACATTTCTGCAATGTGCATAGCCTCAATACAAACTGTGCTGCGATAATCGGGAATTCAGGGAGACGCTTTTTTTTTTACAATACAGACTTTAAGCAGCAACGCGTGAGTATGACGCGAACGTCTGTGGGTCTATTTTTAGAAACTGGTTTCATTATTTTTATAGTTTCTCAATCTGCTTTCTCGATTTTCACGTACGCGTAGTGAGACACGGTGCGTGTGCTAAAGGTCTCTATTGACTGTTTTGAAACGGGTAAGCTGGCGGCTTTTTTCGCTATAACAGCGATAGTTTCCGATGGAATGAAGAATAAGACGTGACGCAGTAGAGGCATTTTGTAGACTTATCAACTAAGACCAAAACGTATCAGATTGTTGAATCGAGAAAAAAAATCGATCTATTGTGCTTGTGAAAAAATCCGAATCAGACTTTTAGGTTCTTTTATAAGCGCTAATATTTCAAATGTTTTACTTAACCAATCAAAGATAACACCTAGTCTTGTTAAACCCGCAGTATACCCATCACTATCTAGATGCCAATAGCCTCAAACAACGAGGCCGAATCTCACCCCACAGTGAAAGTAGGAAGCCGTGTTTGTCACGGAAAGCGATACGAAACAAAGCGTGTTTTCGTGTGAACAAATTGAGTGCGACAAAAAATTGCCGTTTAGGGCGGGGTGATTGTCCTCTCACGTTAGAGCTACACGCCGGTGGTTGGAAGGCTAAGCTTAATTGAGGAGAGAAACATAAACGCAATTGTCAGGTTGTGGCAAAACAATGATTGTGGTCTACAAAGCTCGGGGTAACCAAACGAACACGAAATTGATCAGCGATTCCGTGATGAAAACATTAATATTTTGTGCACAAAATTTTACATCCTTGATTGAATATATTGTTGTTCAAACTTTGCGTTAACTTTCTTGTTGCTTTATCTTAATTCTTCTTTTTTCTAAAATATCAAGCGTTTCCAAAAAAAAATCATGTTGATGAAATATCAAGAGAAAGATAGGGGGAGAAAAAAAAGAAAGAGAGAGAGAGCTTAAAAAGATAGGTGGGTTTTTAAAAGATCATTCGAGAAATAAGAACACAGATTTGAACGAATCAAAAACTTTCAAAACGCTGAATGTAGAGATAAATAAAAAATTGTGTCGACCATGAGTTGAACAAAATTGTTTAAGAAAAAGAAGGAACGAAAGAGGCATGCTAAAATGAATAAATGGGTCCCAACAATTTCCATCTGTTTAAAAAATTTTTATCAGTGGGCATAAAATGACACAAAAACAAAAACAAAAACAAAAACAAAACAAAACAAAAACGTCATGATGCCCTTTCGGGTGTCGTTTTTTT
>BMAT01001619.1:231959-242733 GCA_019649035.1 Elysia marginata | reverse complement strand
AGAGAGAGAGAGAGAGAGAGGTAGGTTTGGTTGTTTGAATTTCTGTCTGCCATACGCCATTTGACCTGCTTCATTAAGTTGTTGTGATTTCCATCCATTCTGCAATAATAAATTATTATCTTGCTTCAACAGTCTTCTAGGTCTTCTCCTGCTCATTCTACCCTATCTTCGCCATCTCTGCATAGATTTTCTAATGTGGTGTGCTGTTTGAAGAGAACCTAATTATTTTAAATTTTGTGTTTGTATCTTGGTTAAGTATTGTTTTTTTCACGTTCACTCAACCCCACCTATAGTGCCCGCCGTTGCCCGATTGGACCACACTATTGTGTACCTGTATCGCCCGATCGCCATTGCTTTCATAGTGTACTTTTGGTAGCTTTGTAACGCCGTAGATCTCGCGTAAACCTCTTCTTTTTTCAGAGGAGATCGTAAGCGTTAGGCCTATTTAGGTTATTTGTATTTCACTTTTGGTCGACAAACAAGCCAAAGCGGGTCAGTTGAAGTTGACCGTTTTTCAGTACGATTTTGCACACATTTCTATATCTAGATTCTGCCTGCGTCCAATATGGCCGATGGTAACTTCTCTTTTTCTTTTAAAGCGTTATTTAGGTTATTTTCATTTCACTATTGGTCCAAAAATAATCCAAAGTGGGTCCGTTGAAGTTGACATTTTTTCAGTATGATTTTGCACAGATTCTAGATCTAGCTGCATCCGATATGGACGATTTACCTCCCTTCTCTTAGGGACAGGGCTTGAACTGGGCTCGTGGGCCTAGGGGGGGATTGCGTTAAGGCGTTTTAGATTATTTTTGTTGTTTTCGTAAGTTGTCTATAGTACTCTAGAATATTTTCCGGTAGTAGTTCATTTCTAAAGCATTGATTCTTTTTATCTGTTTTTGACAGAGCACGCGTGCGGCAACCCCTAAGTGGTTACTTGGACTATACAAAATTCTATAAATCTCAGCTTTTGAGGTGTTAGTTGACTCCTCCAGTGGATAATCTGTTTCTTTAACTCTTCTTCTGATGTATGTTGTATCCCTCCAATGTGCTTTTAAGTTTGCAACTCGGAAGATGAAGTTTATAACATTCTACATTCTCTAACTGTTTACGGCTACCTAAATCTGTGAGCTGCAACTTTTGTTACACTGCATGGTTTTGGCTTTCTTTGCATTTTAGGAAAAAGAAAAAAGAAACTCTTTTCCTCGCTGTATTTTTTCACTGATTGCATAATGTTGTTTTGACTACGTGCTGTATAGGACATAACGACCATTTTGGCTGTATTACAGAGTGCTTTGATTTCATACATAGAAAAAATGCAAGAAAGTCAAGGCATGAAAGAGGGAATTATGAAGGGCATGTGAAATAAAAATGATCGCAGTGTAGGAAAGGGCTTTTTTAAAAAAAAGTAAGTTGAAAAGGTCACATCGTTTAAGCAAACTAAGTTCATCGTTGGCAAATTTTGAACCGCAGACATTTAGAATATAGGAAGGAGAGAATGAGAAGACTAATAGAGGTAACAAAAAGAGTGAGAGAGATAGAGAGATCGAGAGAGAGAGACAGACAGGCAGACAGACAGGCAGGCAGAGAGACAGACAGACAGACAGACATGCAGACAGAGAGACAGACAGACAGACAGATAGACATCGAGAGACAGAAAGACATCGAGTGACATAAAGACAGACTCACGTAGAACGAGAGACAGAGAGAGAGAGAGACAGACAGACAGAGAGAGAGACAGGGAGAGACAGAGAGAGATTGGGGCTGAGGGTTAATAAAAAATGATGGAGGTACTGGAGGATTAAGAAGGGAAATACGAGTACCATCATGTTACAATAGGTGTCAATTAGCCTTATAGTTTGCTTGAGGAGGTAGGCGTTGTACATGCCTTAACTCATCTTATCTAAAATCTATTGATCTAACTGTTAGAACGAGTGCACAAAAACAGGATTTTGTTCAAACGCATTAAAACGTGTCGGACAACTAATGTTACTCACTTGAATGTCGCAATTTTGGTATTCTTTCATGAGGCGTCATTTTAAACAACAAATTATTTTGAGCTTCCGAACAATGTAAAGTGCATAAAAATGATCTAAATTGACTTACAGGAAATTTGAAATTCTTTTTATTAAAAATAAACAGAAAAAGAGAGAAATAAATTTTAGCTTTTAACAGAGTTTTGTCAAGTTAAAGTTCCTGACATCTCACACGCTCGCCCTAATTTCGAGTTTTTGCTCTCAGATAGTAAGTTTATGGTTTTGGATTCCTTTTCAATATTACTTTCTTAAGAATGTGAGATGTTAGATATTTTTGTTTCACGATTCTCTAAAAATACACAATTGGGTAGGTCCTTCTTTATCTTACATTTGTTAGCTTCAAGCTTTGTCAAAGAAAATTAAATAGATTACAAAATAAGTTTAGTATCCTCATGCATCTAAATGATTGATGTGTTCCATTTTAAGGCTTTTTCTTTTGAGATTAAGTCAAGCCAAATTGGGATCAAGGCAGTTTTACTTTAGGGACAGTAAAATACAGAAATTGACAACAGCCGCGGCAAACACTAAATCCATGGCTTCTGCGAAGATTCATAATTTTTTCATCTGAAGCCCATAAGCTAAAAGCCTTTTACAATTACCCAATGTTATCAAGTTATTTGTTAAGGTCAGCTGTTTTCGGATACAAACTATAATGTAATCGCGAAGTTGCGCAAGATAGGAAACGAATTGAGCAGAAAAAAAATCACAATTTGTTTTCGACTCCTAAATTGTTTTCCTGTTCATACTTTATACAAAAAAATATTTTTTTTACGTCATAGGCATAAAATTTTATGGTAATGCGTTTTTTAATACTTATTCTGTTGAAATAAAATGCTACTAAATTTGAATCCCAGCTGTAATTGAAGCAGCAATATCTGTCACTAGCTACGGCAAAGACTTAATCCACGTCTCTGTGAAGATTCATCATTTATTCATTTAGAGCCCCAAAGCAGAAAGCAAATGAAAAACACCCAGCATTTTTATACTCTTTTATAGCTTTTAGATTTTTGCAAAAATAGAAACCCCAATATAACATATGTTGCGCAAGATTAGCAAAGAAAATTGTGTTGATATGGTTGCTTTATTATGTCGGAAAAATTTTCTTGTATGCCTTTGTGATAATTACAGCTATTTCATTTACCACGATTCGATCTAGAAAAAAAGTAAGAAGAAAAAGAGAAGAAACTTCCAGTATTTAAGCGTTTTATAACTTTATAGCGAAAACATTTTTTCATGACTTTTAAACAAAAATTAATTTGTTTGTGGAAACAATAGAAACTAGCAACTGCTAAAAGTTAATTATCTGTACGAAAATTCTTGAAAGAAAAGAGAGAATCATTTAAGATCACATTTTATTTTAAAGTACCAAAAAAGTTACTAACATTAATATACCATCCTCGTTTTGTGTACCCAGAGATAGCCCTAGATTTATGTGGGAATGCGATATTCTAGTTTTCCTCTTGGTTGATGTATCTTAATAACGGTAATATACAAAAACTTAAGACTGACTTTCTATCTAAACGGCCATTTGCCAACTCATGAAGGGATTTATAACAGGGATTCTCATTTCTTAGACTTATTCTCCAAGTTAAAAAAATGATTTTAAAACAGCCATAAAATATATTTAAAAAAGTCAACTTTATGGTAGAGCATATTTTCTCGATAAGTTTGAAGAAGCAATGGATTGCAGTAAAGTCTTTATGAGTTGTTTTTTTAAGCTGTTATAAATCGCCCACCTTTCATAATATAACAGCTATTCCCGCATAATGAGAAAGTGGAATTATTCTTGTCTTCAAACAGAATGTTTCTATAAAAAGTTCTATAAAATCGTGTTTAAACTGCATTTTATCACGAAAGAAAACAACAGGATTAGGTTCACTGCAGGCATTCGAGCATGAAAAACCAACACTCACTATTGAGCCTTCATAAACCTCCAAAAATGAACCCATTGTGCGATGGGATAAGATCTTTCTCCAAGAATAAAATTAAAAAACAATTCTGTTGGGACTTTTGCTTACAAATTTTTTGTTTTTCTTTACCTTCTACTCATCTTTTCCTTTTTTCTTTCTTTGAAATTATCATCTTTTTACATCATTTTTTCTGATTGCTGTAGTCTTGTCGTCAGTGTTGGTACAATGTTTATCTTAATAAGTAGCTATACTTATCGACATTAATGTTTTTGTTAATCAATATCATAGTTGTAATTTTTTGGAATATTATTTATTTCTTTTCAGGTTTTTTATAGCGCTAATATTTTCACGAAGTATTTTATTCTTGGACTGAATATATTAATATTGAGTTCAGTTCTAATAGTTTGAGCTGTATCCTTTTTCGTGATACATGAAATTAGGGAAAAGTGACCTTTAGATTCAAGAAAACTTGGCACGCAGAGCTTAGGCCCTATTGCGAAAATAAAAGAGCCTAAAATAGTTAAAAAATAACGCCTCAAACCCAGGCCAGGTCTAGACTTAACAAAAAAATCTAGATCAAAATATCTTTGATATAAAAGTTTAAATGTAGACGATCTAAATTTATTTCTAGACGTAAGTTAAATTTGTAGACTTTTCATGTAAATTTTACATCTAGATCTAACCTTAACTCTACAGAATTCAAGAAACAAAGCGGGCAAGACCATTAAATTTTTCGTTGTGTGTGTGTGTTCTTGCGCCTAACATTTTGGAAAAAAATCATAGACAGTATTGTGTAAAATTTAATTTCTCCTTCATTACTAATAGATCTACATAGTCCTAAATCAAAGTTTAGTGCCACCATAAGCACTTTTAAAGCTCCTGGAAGAAAGATTCTTCAAGTTTTCATGGTTAAGTAATTTTACAGAACATGTATTTATTGCGATTCTATTGCTCATAGTATTTACATATTGTGTTATTCATGTTCTTTTCTATCATTGGTATCACGGCGATTTTTTAAAGTAGGCCCTACACTTAGCTTCTCCAATCCTCAGGTTGGTAATAATGTCTCCTAATCAATCTTTTTTTCTGGGACTTTCATTCAATTTGACTAATAGAAGCATAAGTCCAATCATTCCTTTACATTATCAATCGAACTCCCTCCAAATCACGTTATTCCTTTCTTTGCTCTCTATTCTTCCTTCCAGTTACAGCTATAACGGCAGGAGGTTTCTAGAACATAACTGTTTATATTGCTTGGTACCAAAAGACTATCACACTTTTAAATACTTATATATACACTGTTGTTTCAGTTTCATTTTTCTAAGATATTTTTTCCATTATGCAGGAGATGTTGCTCAACATAGTCATAGAGACAATCGCCCAAACGCTGTTTCGCTTAAGAGTGCATTTTAGTCAGGCAAAATTAGCACCATAATCAGACTGAAACATAGTTATAATCGTAAAAGAACCTTTTTGGTTGGAAAAAGTCTCGCTTAAAATATGCTGTTCTAATTAAGAGATGTTTATAATTTGGAAATTGGAGCATTTTGAATAAGAACATAGGTTGTAATCCTAAAGAAAAAGTTTCTTTGAAAAAAATCTATTGTAAAGAAATAACAGAACTTTTTTGCCAGACTTAGCAGTTTTAGAATATGGCTAAAACGCCCCAACATTGTTTTGATAGGTAAAGTCATTCATCATTCAGGTTAGAAAGAAGCAAAAATACGGTCATTTGAAGGCTACATCAATGAGAACTTTTGGTCTTTTTTGATATTTTTGCTAGTTAGGCTTTTAAACCGCTACACACTTAGGTCCTGATGGCTTCGTTCACGCCAGTTAATGCAGTTTTTGTGAAACCTCTGTTTTATACGGAACCCGTGGCATTTTGCTGAGTTAAACTGTAAGGCTGAGAAGAGACGTAAGGCATGTGTGTAGCTACCTCACACAGCAGTTTTTATTATGATGTAAATCTTATTAAAAAGTCACAATCAAATTTTAATAACATTATAAGTATGCCTTTTTGTTTGATATCCAGTATTTGATTCATCTATGTTTCTTTGATGTAAAAAAAACATTTCATGAAACAAAATTTTAAAACTAAGTAAATTTTATTAAACACCATAGATACATAAGAATTTTTAACGAATGCAAAAGCTAGTACTTATAGAAACATTGCCATTTATGTAGATACTTTTAAGTTCTTTTATATCTTCGGAAAACTATTTTTACAAGACAAAAAATATTCTAGATCTAAAATAATCCGACGGGATTGAATCAAACGGAAAAAAAACATGCCGAAGGAGAAAGAGAGAATATAGGAAGTAAAAAGATCTTATACAACTGGTAATCTTTTGCTTTAAACCCAGGTCTACTGTTGCAGAAACACACACAATTATTCAATCTATTTTAGGCAGGATCAATCTTCAACCTTCTTTTGGTAACTTGTTTGAGATTACACTGCTGGTCTCCATTTACGAATAAATTCATCTCAGAAACTACCGATGGCCTGAAGTTGTTGAAAAGAAAATCTGATCGATTTCATTAATTTAGATTACCACTTAAACTCTCCAATAGAATATCAGACGTAGACCTAGTTTTACGAAATGGGTATTTAGATTGGAATGGTTTGCTCTTCAAACTAAGAGGCGAATGACCTATTAGGGAAGAGTAAATTGAATTCAGAGTCACGATTTGTTGGGTCATTATGTAGTAATTATTCGTACGCTTTGAATTACACATGAACATTTTGTTGTATTCCAGCGTTCCTCTTTCTTTTTTTCTGTGTTTCTCAACCCTTCTCTTTATACTTCCGTCTCGTCCCTCTACCTGCCACTCTCTTTATGTTTCAGGCTTCGCTGTGTGTCCGCCTGTTTTTTATACTACATAAGTTTGATGGTCTACCTGACGCTGCCTGTCTGTCTGCCTTTCTCTCTCTCTATCTCTTACCTATTAACTCCTCATCTTGATAGCTTTCAACAAAGTGTGCCAAAAAGAGCAGAGAGAAGTTTAAAAGAATAAATGTAAAAAAAATTAAAGCGATTTAACTTAATGACATTAAGACTTTGGCTACCAAACGATAAATGTAACTGTGTGTATGCATATAATCATGCTTAAAGTAAAATAAATTTAGAAGTTGTTGATATATTTTTTTAATGATAAATTATTCATATTGCAAACAAATCAGTATACGCATGATACACAGCATATTTCAATTACATCGGCGATACATTTATGTACATTGATTCCTTACCCGCGTTTCAGCTAAAGAATTTCTTGATGAAGAAAAAAAGCGTGACAAAAATCCTAGAAAACAACTAGATAGGCTGAATTGAAACATTTATAAAATAAATAAAAGTTTAGATTTTGATATATTGACTCTTCATTAGGAATTAAGAAAAGTCTTTGGATTACAACTGTTGGTCTTAGACCTGGAAAAAAGTTAAATGTAGTTACTGATACCAGGAGTCTCATTAAGGTGTACTGTGAACCTTTGAATGATAGAAAAGATAATATTGGCTTGGTATCAGCCTTCTAATAAAAGCCGACAATCTATAAATTAGTATAAAAAAACGCTTCGCATAAATTAAAAGTAAAAAAGTGAAACAAGGAAGGCAGCCTTGTTCAAATTATTTCAATAAAGTAATCATAAGCATTGGGTATACGAACAAATTATTCTAAAGACACAGAGATTTCAACTCTTCCATCAAATTCATAATGAAAGACACCTAGTGGATAAAATAAACTTGAATATTGCTGCGTCGGTAACACACTGCCAGTGAAATTGAAACCCAAGTTAAGTTGTAAACAACATGGAAAGATAAAATATATCATAAACCGCGGTTAAAATTGTGTTAGTTGTTTAATGAGGTGATAGGTAGGAAAATTATTCAGTAAAACTTTAGGTATGACAAAGCTCTTAGAATACGAGGAAAAACCCACAAAGTGAGAAAATTGTTCATATTTTAAATTAAAGCTAATATGTTATTATAGAGTATAATAATTTTTTGACAATTGCTAGATTTCTTTTTTCTTTTTCTTTGGCTTGGTCTTTCTCGCCTATCTAGCTTAAACAACACAGCCTGTTGTAATATGGAGATGTGAAAATGACATGCTAACAAGAAACACACCATTCCTTCAAATTCGATTCTTTAAGAATAATATCCCCGAAACACTATTTTTTGTAAGCTCTCTTTTGGCCGCTTGGGAGCTGATAGTGTAGTTTGTCTCTGTCGCTCTCTGGTTGTAAATTCGTATATTTTATACAATTATTTTGACACGCGAATATCTGATTTTGTGTGGAAATGGTTTTGTTAATGTAAATTGCCATGAGAGTTGAGAGGATAGTTAAAGAGAAGGACACCTTAGGAAAATCCCTAAGAAAAAATGAGAGAACGAGTTCTGTGCTAGCAGAACCAGAACTGATACAGAATGACTCTTTTAAAAAAAAAAAAAAAAAGAAATCAAAAGGGAGATAGTTGAAAAGTCTGAAAAGTTAAATGATTGAAAAAACAATCAGTGTCTGCAAAAGAGAATAACAAAAATTATCCTTCCGATGACAAAATTTTTTTTGAAAAATCCTGGCAATACCAAATATTATAAAATTACCAGAAGAGAAGATGAAAAGAACAAGAGAAAGACAGAGAGGGAGAGAGACAGAAAGAGAGAAGAGAGACAGGGCGAGATATTGAGAAAGAGGAAAAGGGGGTCCAAGTGGGTGAAAACAAATACATACATCGATTTTAGGCAAGTTTGTAAATAATTTTTTTTTAATACACTTTATTAATCCCTTTCGGGAAATTTGGCTTCGTTATTCAGCGAAACTGTGTCGCCACAAGAACAGCGCCACTAATGCCCCAGCAGACCAGTACATTTAAGGCCACTTTAAACCCATATGCAGGGTGTTGCAGGCGCATAATCACAAATTCAAGAATTGCCTGTAGCTGGGTACCCATTTTACAGGTGGGTGGACTGGGGAAAGTTAGGGTAAATTGCTTTCCCAAGGCAACTGCAACATGGCATGGTCGGGAATCGAGCTCACGACCTCCAGATCGCGAGTCCGACGCGCTAACCACTCTGCCACTCTGCCACGCTGCCCCTAGAATTTGTGTTATTCATAACACTAGATTCGTGTGAAAGAAAATCGCTTTAATTTTAGAGAAGTTAACGCATACATTCATTACTACCCCGTTTCAACCATTTGTCTAAAAGTTATAGTTTAAAAACAGCGGTTTAATAATACATAACGTGTTTTCAAAAATATACACTAGCACTACAATAAGGGATCTAAATGAAAAGAAAAAAAAATAACAACACCCGGCGTCTAGCTTGTGGTTAATATTTTATGTTTTCTCTCGAATTAGACAAACCATCTAGTTTTACATGTATTCATGTAATCTATCTTCTTGTTTTAATATCTGTGACGTCCAATATTCAAACACCCCTTTGTTTATTACAGATTTGGCTGCTGTGAACTTGATCTCCCTCTTCTTCTTTTTTTCACAGCCTCTCTCTATCTGTAGTATTTGCTGCTTTGAAGGAATATACTTGTGTCCGTTTTTTTTAATTTTCACTTCTAAACACAAACTCTTGTATATTAGAACTGCCTGAAATAATGTTGGGTTTTAAGATCGAATAGTTTTGTTTTGAGGCTTGTCATCTACTCGGTATTTCTTTCTTTCACCTCTTTTTTATCATGATTGTTTTTTCGCCATCTCACTCCCCCCCCCCCTTTTTCGCCTATGCCTTTGTAAATTTAGGTATCTTATAAGGAACTCTTTCGTTTACATCTGATGTTTGGCAACAAACATGGCCCTATTCTACCCCTATGTAAACAGCGAAGGACGAGATGAGCGAGTTGAGTAAGTCGGTAATATTCTCCTGCAGGACAAGACTGGCAATATATGAGAACTAACGAACTCAGAAGAAAAAAACATTGTTTATTCCTGTACACAAATCTTTCATTACAAATTAATTTTTTTTCTGATATTTCTGTGCTGTGTCTATATTTAAGACGGGTTCTCTACACTTCATCTTCGATAATTTTTCTTAACCCCCCCTCTCTCTCTTTCCTTCTAACTCTCACTCTTGCGTCCCCTATGTAATTATGGTAATTTTTTGTGTGTGAACTTGTATTCATATAAGTTTGTCAATACACATTATTTTCAGAGTTGTATCAAAGGTTTTCAGCTTTACAGTGAAGTTCTTTCTTTACATACACTTTGCCACAAATGTTTATCTTTTATTATACCGCCATCTTTTTTTCTTTTTCCCTTTATCCATGTCCCTGTGTCTATCTCACCATCTCTCTATATCTGTATCTCTTTACCATCTTGTCTGCCTCATTGGTATCTTTTTTGTCTGTATCTTTTTTTCTATAAATCATCTCCATTTTTTCTTCTGAGTACATTTCGTTTTGCATGCGTTATTCTTTTTTTTCAGTTTTTGTACTGACCTTCAATTTCGTATTTATTATCTTTGTTTTATAACGCGAATGAGCATGTGTAATTTGTATGTCACATTGTTAGGTTGAAAAAAAAAATCTTATCACACTTTTTTTTTTTTAAAACCAAACTCACGCTCTTCTTTTGAGTCATCTATATCTATAAATGAGGAGCGCATGAATATTAAAAAAAAAGCTGTCGTGAGTTCTCCTAGACCGCTTACGATAAAAGCGTCACATGTGTTTGAAATACCTTTAAAAAGAGCTGTATATTTTGGTAAAAGGGTAAAAATTCAAAAATAAAACACGACCAAAAAAATAAATATCCATTGTTTTTATAAGGAACTATTTTCTTTTCCGCTTCTTTACTTCCGTCTTCCCGGAAACGGCGG
>BMAT01001619.1:103618-117798 GCA_019649035.1 Elysia marginata | reverse complement strand
CTACTACTACTACTACTATTACTACTTCTACTACTTCTACTACTACTAATACTATTACTGCTACTACTAGTGCTACTGCTACAACTACTAACACCACTTTTATTACCATGACGACAACTTGCAATGCTTTTACAACTGCTGAACTGTTGACTTTTTAATCTTTCATAATAACATGATCCTCATCACCACCGTAAGCTCGTCTTTATTGTTGGTAATTTGTATCATTTATATTTAAATGGCCTTTTTTGTTGTTATCAAAAGTATTAGCACATACAGTAATTGCCCATATTATTATAACCATTTTTACACAAATTTTCTTTCATAACCAGCATTTTTACCATAAAGAGGAAACAAACAGTTTGGTCTGGTTATTATGAATCGATTTTTAAAAAAAAATTCATTTCTCTTTTCAATAAGTGTGCTTGTTTGCAGATGTACTTATGAGGGGAGGTTGAAGCCTTGGAAAATTTTGATTTTATTACTGATAACATGTGCATACTTCTTTTTTTTTAACAATAGAATACAAAAAAAAGTTAGAGAGAAAAATTTAAAATACTTTGTAATAGAATCCCCCAATGTATTTATTGCAACACCAATGAAAAAGAGACACATATTAGCAATTTATTAAAAAGAAAAACAGAGTTTCTACAAATAAAGAGTAAAGTTGAAAAGGCGTGTTTTATGTAAAAGAAAAAAAAAGAGATTGATAGAGATACGCGTAAAAGAAGATAAAAAAGCGGATACAAAAGAGACCGGGCAGTCTTTGTTCAAATAAACAGGTTTACGAGATGCACAATTAGGTAACTGGCTCTCAACCTTATCTATACTCTGTTGTATGATAGAAGACAGTGACTCGCGATCGTCAGGTCAAAGGTTAAGCACTAATATTTTTTATTGTTTTAAGCTAAGGAAACATTTTTAGTCACTTTATGTTGCGGGACAGTGAAAGATTATTTACGTTTGCGAGTAAATGAGTTTAACCCAACTAATGACCACTGTAAAATTATATCAAAATAAGAAGTTCTGGTTCGACTAGAATCTGCATTGAGTGCGTTTTTTATGGTAATTTTGTTCATATGTTTTAGTGTACGGTCCTTCAATTTTAAAAATTAAATTGTTAAATTAGGTGTTGTCGTAGATCGTTTACGTGAAATTCTTAAAAATAAAGACAAGCGGTGCTTTTTAAGATTTTTTTAATTAGGACTAAATATGCTCATTTAAAGGCAATGTGCGATCTGTTCCCTGTTTTTAAAGTTATCGAAAAGGAGAAAAAATCACCTTGTCATACAATGGAAACTCTTACAATGGTTTTGCAAAAGGAAGTGTAATTATTACAAAAAGCATTGCAATTGATTTAATAACATTGATTCAGTCTTACGAATTTAAAACCAAGCTATGCATATTAATTGCGAGAATTCGTACTGATCACTCTGAAGTAGCAAAGTGTTGCATCAAAATCCGTAAAACACTATATTATCTGAAAGATAAGCCTTATTTTTTTTCGATGTTTATGTTAATAGCTCTAAATTTTTTTATTTTTTTTTGCAATATACTTTGTGAAAGTAGTCACAATAAATTCACACAGGAAAATATTAATCTCTTTTTGAGAAGGCTGTGGGAACTAAGTGGTTACTGTTTGTCTCCGAAATGAAAAACGCCTAAGCAAACTTCACAGTTTTTAGTGCATTCTGTAAGTGGCAACGAAAACTAGAACCGTTTAAAGCAACGTGGAGATTTTAAAAAAACTAATCCTATTACTTTTATAAAGAAGGAAAGTTAAATTAAAATAGCTTACACTGAGCCCTTTTTCTTTATGGTATCGGCTTTTTCTTAATTCTTTGAAAACAAACACATTATGTAATAAAAAAATACTTGTATAGAATTACAAAGGGTTATATTCTTTAAAAAAGAAATAAATTTGTATTCAGGCATACATCAAAACATATTATGTGACAGGCAAACAGAAAAGTATTAATTGACATAGTATATTGTATTAAAAAAGGAATCGATAAACATGTCTTTAAAATTAGACTAAATGAATATAGTCAAAATTAAATCAAAAAAAGTTTATTTCTTTATTAAGAACGCAATTTTAAATTGTATCCTTGTTTATTCCATTAAGTGGTCTCTAAAAATGTCTTATTTCAAAAAGGAAGTTCCACTTCGTGCTTTTCATTTAAAATGAGAAACGCATAAGCCGATAAAAAATAGGGGAAAACGCGTGTAAGTTAAAACGGATGCACGTTATCCTCTGTTGCTCCAAATAAGTTGATAATAGCAACAATGTTAGTGTAAAAAATTATATTGTAAATAAGCAAGGAACAAAGTTTTTACAGTGTGATAAATACTGTGATCAGGGGGTCGTATCTAATGTCCTGGGTTAAAAACTAAGGAGCTTTGAATGTCTCTAAACAGGTTGATAAAAACGGCACATTACTTTATTTGATTCAATCGACCTTTCCTAGTGAAATGTCTCTAGCTGTGGAAATTTTGTTTACGCATAAGCAAATCTTCCTTGTTTTATGCCTTCTTTGGTTACGGTCTATAAATACATTAAAAAAGTTCTGTTTCATTAATTTTCGTTAATGTAATCAACCATTATTTTGTTGTGGTCTGAAAAGAAAACATCGTGCATGCGTTTTGGACTTGAATACTCTTAAGCTACAGGTTAAACTACATTGCGATCAGACAACTCTCACTTTAGCGTTCAATACTATTAAACAACGTTTAATACGTTTAAACCTAAAAAAAACCCGAAGTAGGCTTACAATAATCAAACAAGCTTTTGAAAAATTCATCTCCACGTGATGGCCATGCATCTTTCAATCCTCTTGACTTTTTATCCCGATTGTTACACAAAATCTTGATTAAACGATTCGTATCAATCTCGTCTATTCTGTTTAACGATCCCGGTTTCTAATGAAACATGCATGAAAAGCGGACTATAAAATTGCTGTTTACAGAACCCAACCTGTTCAAAAAAATTCTTAAATAAAAGGTAGATCCAGTTCACGTTGCTGCTTTTGCTTCCGCAGTTTATCTGAAATTCGTTAGCACTACAAAAGCAGTTTTGTTTTAATTGTAATTTTAAATACAATGAATACGAAAGAAAAAAATGTGGTAGCCTAATGGCCTGTTTTCCGTATTTGTCATGAATGTAAATCATGAAAAGTCGGAAATCTATTAAAAAAACCATGTTGTTGATGAAAAAATGTACATACATGAAATCGGAAAGAGTAGTGATGCAAACAGTCACGATGTCAGTACGAGAGGATGGTAACTGTGATTTTTGTGATGGTAATGATTATTATGTCTTTCATTCTTCTGCCCATTTCTCTATCTGTCTGTCTCTCTCACTATCTCTCTCCTTCACCCTCTCTAGCTCTCCCTCTTTTGTCTCTGTCCCTCCCTTTATGTTGCTGTGTCTGTCTGTCTCTCTTGTTTCTTTTTTACCCTTTTTTTTTATCCTCTTTCCTTATTGCCTCCCTCTTTTTCTATATCTTCCTCTTCCAACTTGTATATGCATAAAGTTGGGGCAACCAAGGTAAATATGATATACGTCACTCAGAGTTAGAGACCTATAAAATTGCTATGTACATGTATAAGAGAATCTTATTTGTTTGCCTCTGAAATTTTTTAAGAAATAGGAAAGTAATGACAGTATTTTGGTTAATCTTTTTAAGGGCGTCCAACGTGGTTTTTTTTTTAAACATCATCAACAAATACATCAAAATTAGTATTTGTGCATGACTTGCCCGGGTCACGTCAAAAATAGGGAATAACAATTTTTTCTCTTCACTTTCAAGTTGTAAGTTATCTGTATATCTACAATTCTAAGGCAATAAAAAATTAGCCTAGTTTTAGTACAACAATAAAACGTGAACGTGCTTAAGAGAATTTCCATAATTGTTTGAGGTCAATCGCTTTTTCGTGTGAGGAAAATATCAATCCGTACGAACAAAGAATACAGAATTTTTCTTTATATCATTTTTGTCGCTTTCTACATTTAAAGTCTGGCTTTATTTCCATGCAGCTTTTTTCTAGATATAAAAATTAGGCTGTTGTGTCTCTAATGGTATAAAGGTTTTTTGTGTGCCCGTTATAAAGATCGCTGAACTCAAGATTTGCGATTTTTTTTCCTTTTAAAAATTTCAAAAGGCTACCCTAAATACAATCAAAAGTTTCAAATCTTAAGCCCATTTTTTAGCAAATATAACAGTTAAAACATGAGATCACAGGCTGTATTGATACGCGGATCAATGACTTTGTCATAATGTGACGCTTGATTGGTTTGTGGGTCAACAAGTATGACACTACAACATGACGAGTTTAGTGCATACAGTCGCCTTCTACAAATCGACGCATGCATGACTAAGTACTGTGTACAGTTGACAAACAGGATCTGCCCCTCTCCCTTTTTTGTAAAAAAAAAATAAAATAACGCATTTCAAGGCACCCTTTTTTTGAAAGCATTAATTCACATTTCTTAATAGAATTCGATTATAAGATTTGGAGCGAGTGAACCTTTCTTTTTGAAACGTTTTGATATCATCTCGTTGTTCAATTGATCAAGGTTTTGTTTATGGTCAATGCAACAGCATTGTGGGAACTTTAAAGATGATTGAGCATAAATAAAAAAAATATACTTAGTAATGTTTCGAAAGAATGGCCATTAAATTTACATCTATTTTGTAACCCAAGTTTATTTAGGCATGTACTCCTCTTTAGCTTTGCCACTCAAGCTGTTTATTTCTTTTCTCTATCTCTTAGTTTTCTCTTCCTCTTTTTGTCTGCTTTACCTCCAAGCCATAAACCGCCTTTCTCTTTCCCTTAATCTTTATGTATAACAGCATGTTATAGACTAAACTATCAGTGAAATAAGTGGCTACACATTAAGAAGAAAAGTTCAGAAAGTACTCTTTATTTACTCCTTAAACTTCTTTCAATGGTAATTTTCAAACAAGTAGGTAAAATATCTTATGCACTAACAATTGATTCATTCATTATCCGTAATATCGAATTCTTTGACATAGTTCCGTTACTGTTAAATGTCGTATAATACATACACAAACGTTCTCATTCAACGAGATAAATAATTGGGGTAAAAAACCACCTTTTTTAAAAAGTAATTTTTTAGGAGTTAACATAAGGACTATTTCAATTAGTATAATTATGTGATATATCTTTTCTTTCTATACCTTCTTTCTCTAAATCCCTGTTCCCTATTTTGAGTTGTTTTCTAGCTTTTTTTTCTTTTACTTTTTATATCTATCTTTCGTTATTAATCTCTTTTTGCATTTTAATCGTTTGATTTGTTAACGTACTCTTTTACCAAGGCATACTTATACTTGCTTTATTTCAACTGGTTGAGAGTAAGCCAAGTCCAGAGGTAGGGAACAGAGATAGGTTTTAACTTTAAAAAGTATATTACCAGAAAGTTAGAATTTGGCGTTTAGGATTGCCCGGTACCTTGTTGTTGTGAGTAATTATTAAACATATCGTTCTCCTTTATTCCAATTTTACGTCCCCTAATCTTGCATCAGGCATGCTTATTCGGAGATTTTATCGTTCTGAAGCGATACTTTTGCATCATAGATGCCAAAATTAGGTTAAATATCATGATGTTAACCTGTATCTAATATTTTATAGATGAAGATTTATTCCGGTTTATTTTTCTTTTTTTAAATTTATGTGCCCGTGCCCACTTTACCCCATAACTCATGCTCTATTCGCCCATTGTATTTTGTACAACATGCTGAACTACAGCAACTGTTCTTCTGAGGCTCACAAGCAGTTTTTGTACACTTCCAGTGTTTGCTTAGCTTGGCAACCCTGGGATTTCTCTAATTATCCCCCTTAAGCTCATAGCTTTCTGCTGTTCTACTGTACAGGATTTCCAAGGCTAAATGCTTTTCCCACTCATTAGTACAAGAGGGCAATTTAATACCTGTATGCACCTTGGTCATAGTTCTTAAATGAATGCACTTAGTAGTCATTTTATCCCTAGAGCTGAAGTGCATTTTTATTTTTGTTTTTCCTTTCTTGTAATTATATCAATCTTGAAACTCACTATTTGAAAAAGTGGACGTGGTATTGTTGCTTTTCCTATAAAACAGAAGTTGCGGGAACGAAAGTTTCGGAAAGATCGTGATAAAAAATCTAAAGAGATGTAAACACGAAAAGAGATGTAGATTTTTATGATATAAGAAAAAGAAAAAGAGTAAAAAAGACAATGAGAAAAAAGAAGAGAGAGAGATGCCGAGTGATAGAGGAGCAGAGAAGAGAGAGATAGATAGAGAGAGACAGACAGACACAGAGAGATATACAGAGACAGAGGCAGAAAGAGAGAGAGAAAGAGAGTGAGGCAGAAAAAAAAGAGAGACAGAAAAATAGAGAGAAACAGAGAGAGAAAGAGAGAAGAGATGAGACAGACATGCAGACGAATAGGAGATAGTCTAAAACTTGGGCCTGGTCGCTGTAGTAAACAGGTGTAAGTATTGAAAACCTATGTAATGAAATGGATTGGTGCAAGCGTGAATTTTAAGAAATTTATGCCATACATCAGTACGCAAGTAAGGTAATGAAAAACGCTGTTTCTAGTTAAAACTCTTAAACAACACAAGAATATCTTAACATACGGTCAAATCATGATGTGAAAAAACCCACGCCTTTTAGCTTTCTCTATAATTACATGACATTGTGATAAAATCGTTCACTGCCTATTGTCGAGTACTCTTATAACGCATGAGGAAGGCGAAGAAATTTTGTAAATATCCTTTCTCAGGGACTAAACGTGAACCTGCCGAAAGCAGGACTCGAACCCCTGACCCCCTCGGTAAGAAAGAAGAGTGTCTACCACGAGACCACGACGCCACAGTTTTTTAGCTCTTAAATAAAATCAATATTTGCAGATTTATGGTTAAAAATGAGCAAGTTTGAAGATAAGCTGTTATAATAGTAATTCATTTGTAAAATGATGTTAAAAATCCGTTCACAAATTTGTATTTAGCTACCTCCCACAAACAGAGTTTATCTAAAATTTTAGAATTTAAGAAATACATTTTCTGCAACTATCACTTTGATGTCTCCGAAAAAGAAGGATTTTTTAGCTTCATTTTTCAACATGGGCCATTGCAAACAAGTTAAAGATGAGTGTCTGTTATGGGCATTGTAAAAATTTTTATTATAAATTTTAACATTACAGAGTTTTAGCCTCATAAGAATAAAATTGGAGCAATAGATTCAACTCTATATGAAATGAATAATAAGAACACGTTGGCAAAAAAAAACTTGATTATTACAAATTTGTTTACGTTTTATCTAGCCCACTGTTAATACTGACATAAAGTATTGTGCCTATCTATGACGTAATGTATATATCGAATCTGCGTACAGTAAACATACTGGTTTTTGCTATGAAAGCACTGAATGATACATTTTATTACATGCAAAACAAAATCTGAAAAAAAAACTAGAGGAAAAGAGAGGTGGCAAACAGATTCCTAAACAACAAGTCAGACTCTTTCACTGTCCGTTTAATCTTTGACTACGGTGCCCAGTAAATTACTAAAACCAGTAGTGGGGATTTCATAAAAGATAAATACTAAAAAATACTTCTATAAAGTACATTACGTTTTGCTGGCTTGGCGGCCCGTAAAATAAGATTACACACTAAGATAGATTGAAAACACGTCTATGCTGTTATAAGTGTGCTTCCAAGACTCGGTTGCTAAAAAGAATCATGGTTAACCAGAAAAAAGAGAGCATTATAGAGTGTTAGTAATGAAAAAACAATAGATAGGAAGTAAATTGGGATGGGGGAGGAAGTGAGAGAGAAGGGGGAGAAAATAGCATTAGGTAGACGAACAGAATGCGTGAAATACGAACAAGCCTTGTAAAAGAGATATGATAGCGAAAGAAAAAAAAAAGAGTATAGACATTAAAGGAGTAGACGACGTTGAAAGTAAACAAGTTTGAAACAAACATTAGGTCTTGTTAAAAAGAGGCCGATAGACAAATAAAACATGGAAAGTAAATTATAATATGCCGGACAGATGTGGAACGAGAGAGGAAGAAATAACTATAAGGCAAAACGAATACTAGAGATCACCGAAATTAAAAGCCATTATGTTAAAAAAAAAGAAAAAGGAATATGAATAGATATTAAACCTAATATAAAGAAAAAACAAATACCGTATGCAAAGTTTCTCCCTCTGCCTCCTTCATTCCTCCACCTATCTCTCTCTCTCTCTCTCTCTCTCTCTCTCTCTTTCTTTCTCTATCTCCTTTCTCTTTCTCTCAGTCTTTCTCTCTCTATCTATCTATCTATCTCTCTTTCTCTCTCTCTCTAATCCCACCTTTCTTTCCCCCATCTCTTTATGTCTTCAACCATCCTTTCTTCCCCTAACAACAATGAAACAAAGACATTAAAATATGTGTGTGGTTATAGTAAAGACAGTACCTGTGGTATGTTTTTCCCGCAACCCGTAGCGCAATGTTTGGACGACCGTACAATGATTGGCATGGGACTGGTTATGTTTATTTTACATTCCATGCGATTTATGACCAAACAACCGACGTTTTTAGCGTCCGACGAATGTTACTTAATCCTTCACTGGGGAATTCTGACCTGTTGACATTATACATGTACTACAAAAATCGAAAGTGGTTTTACATAGTATCCTAATATCTGACCTGGCTTGATGTAAATAGTATATTAAAGCTTCAGTACAGTGCAGATTTGTCAGCTCAAGTTAAAAAGTCGATACTTTCAATGAAGCGCATCACCTGAAAAATTTAGTATAAATTTACTGCCTTCAAAGGGACGTTAAAGCAATAGTTTAGTTTCAATTAATAATTGATGATATTTGAAACGAATACATTTAACAGCTTTGTACAAAGTGGCAGTTGAATATTTTTCCACTAAAGAGATGTGGGTCTGTGCTGTCTGCCTCTCTCTGTCTCTCTGTCTCTCTCTTTATTTCTCATTCCCTCTCTCTTTCTCTATTTCTCTCTCTTTCTCTCTCTCTTCCATCTATTTCTTTTGTCTCGAGGAATAAAACTGAAAAGACAGTAAAAACCATCATTTGCACAAGTCTAAAACGAGCACCACAAAACCAATTTATGTAATACATTCATATAAGTATTCGTTATAAACTCGATGCTAGCATGAAAAAAACGAGTTATACTTTAAGATTTTGCTTGATAGAGAGGAAACTAGGCACATGTTCATTCGTTTTATTGTATAGAACATGTGAGGCAGAAAAGATATGCCACATGCACCGAGCAATACCATAATGCTGCTAGTAGTGATGCCAGAGATTATTCAAGCTGTCATATTCTACTCGGAGTTTTTTCCTCTTTACTTGTCTGAGGACGTTTATTGGTGTGTTGCCCTTTGTAAGAAGGGGCTTTCTTCCAATTTCTATATTATAAAGTTTAGTATGAATCATAAGGGATAACTATATTTTTACAGTGTTGCACTCTTTAACTACATGGTTGTAGTTTTCTGTTACTATTTTAGTAACAGATTCGTGTATTTTCATGTTTTCATAGAAAATCCATAATAAAGTTTTGTCTTTTTTATCATAATACACTCATTAAATAGTTTTTCACTATAGTTTTTATCATATTATTAATACTCTCTTTAAAAAGTTTGAATTGTCCACGGCTGGTCATTTTATAATTTGTTTATCAATTTTCAGTGACTAGCTAAGAAAATGATGAGAGATTCTGCGCGAGCTACAGAAGAGAGTAAAATATCAACAATTTGAACTAAATTCAACAACACATGTGTAAAAAGCTAAAGTCTACAAAACCAACTAATAGAACAACACAGGTGCTCTTAAAGAATCTAGTTAAACCAATGCTTAGAGCAACATAAGTGCCCTTAAATGTGCACCAAAGTATGTATTATATATGTACTCCATAAAGTTAATCAAACAATAAGAAATCATAGATAGGCTAATTAGCTTGAAGAGGTCTTCCAAGACAGTGTTTCAATTAACAGGAACTTTCAATTTTAATTGTTCTTAAAAAGATAATATTAAACAATAAGAAAAAGTAATTGAAAATTTATGCAGCAAGCCCTCATGACTTTTAAAATTCATACCGTCAGGACAATTAAATAATCAAACTAGATAGTTTTGTGACAAATTTTATACAAGCGCAACATGTACAGTAATCAATATAGCGTTGTATCCTAATAAACTTTTGGCTTAAAGCGCTATACAATGCTCCTACTACTTACATAACAAGGAAGGTGAAGCATGGCTAACTAATAAAAAGCACATAATTATAAGTTGGTGCATGTGTGCCTAGGTCTGTTTGTCTGTTTGTGGTGTTTTGTGTCCATCTCCGAACCCAAATTCGGCTTCAGGCCAACGCCCTAGCTTCAAGCCTGATGTTACAATGAGTCTACAAGACTACAGACATACATAATACAATTTGTAGTACTTGTCCACGATTTTTGTTCAGAATATACCTTTACATTTATTATCCATTTGCCTCCAAATGACTTAACAAGACATTAAGTATAAAAATACAAAAACGATTTATGGTATAGTTAAGACAACACGTGTTTGTAAGATTTATAAAGATTGTTCAGCTCAATAGCAACCAATTAAAAAGAAATATTCAACCAGTTGTACAGACATAAAAATTTGTAACGTTACCCATTATATATTCGTTAGACAATGAAGAAAGCATGTTGCATAACCTGGCCCATAATTAAGATGTTTTAATAAAATTTAAAAGGTTGAGTTTTAACTTTTGCAATACAGGATGTATAATTTGTAGTCAGTTGTGAACAAGAAGAAAAATACGAAGCTGATATGAATTACTTTTTAAAGATATTACATTGAATCTGTTTACAGACAAAAAGCATGGAGTGTTGTATTTCAACCCTTTTGTATGCCTAATATGAAAAGTTTTTTGTGTGGATTTTTACGCTTTTGTTGGCTGTTTCTTGCTATATCTTTGTCAAGACTCAGATAGATCAGGTCGGGTACACCACCGCGACTCCCCTCCCAACATATACACCAATAGGACCTTTTAAGGCTATGCTCTACTATAGAGAGCAAAAACAACTAACATGCCGTCGGTGCTTGGGCATCGGCTATAAAACAGAAAACTGCAAAAATGAAGAAGTCTGCCTCACATGCAAAAAGCCAGGCCATCGCAAGGCAGACGGAAAATGCGAAGGCATATTGGACGGAAAACAGAGGCAAAATGAACCATCGGATAAAATGGGAGATGGCCCATTGGAAGATGGGTAGAAATTTATTGAAGAAAACGGCACAGAAGAAGAAAGGGAGGATGGAGAAGTCGGCTCAGAGGTTGAGGAGGAGGAGGTCGAGAGGATTGAGGGAGTAGACACCAGTGAGGATGAGATGGAAAATGTACTGGAGAAAAGACAGAGCGGCGTTAAAGCCGTTGATTACTTAAGACGCGGACTATCCAAAATAAATACTAAAGATGAGAGAGAAGAAGGTCGGGTACACCCCAACTAGTTCATATACAAATTATTGCATACTTTTTGAAGTAAAAAGCTTTCACAGTTGACACGTCTAGCTAAGAGAGCTGTGTAATATTTTACAACAACAAAAATATTCACTTTATGGCATCCATGTAACGTTTTTGCAAGTAGTAGATGACTTAAAAATAATTTCACAAAATTTAAAATAAAATATGTATCCAGCAAGTTGCTCATGGCATTTTTTAATGTATAACTCACAAACTGAACTAAAACAATAGTAGCAATTTAAGTTGTTACAAATAGCAACATACTGTACACTCGTTTTTTTTTTTACCTCAGTCAAGTATGAATATGTCATACTGACCACACCAGGATTCAAACCTTAGACCTCCTGATTGAAAAACTGACAAACTATTTCTAGATCACAACTCCTGCCATATGGTCAATACATCTAATAATACGAGAGCTGAACGAGGGCCAAATGAGGCTTGCAAAAAATTAATGGTTTAATGCGGAAGTTTGTACATCTTGTTTTTAAAACTCAATCTTACTTTAAGTAAAAATTAAAAGCTTGATGCCCTCAACTAGAGATGTACACAGATAAAGGTTGTTTTATCAAATTCATAATTTTGTGCTTAATACTATTTCCAAAAGAAATATCCATTAACATGTGTTGAAAGGAAAATCAAATCTCGCATTATTTTTTTGTAATTTGCAAGGCTGCACAGTTAAAAGCTACAGGCAGTATCAATTTGAACTAACCTTGCTGTAAACTCAGGCTCCAATAAATGTGTCGCTGAAATCTGAGAGATTGGTAAATGTTGACAAATGTTTAGTCAAATTTTAGGAGGCTCGTAACAAATGTTGCACTAAACTCGGCACTGACGAAATCCAACATCGAAATAACACCATGGTTGATTAGATGTAAAAACCTTTTTCAGCACTTAAACTACATTAAATTATATTTCAAACTATAGTCTTCATAGTACACGCCACACGCCGCAGTATTTGCTGTTTTATATTCAAGTAAGGCAATTTAAATAGTAAGCCCTACACTCATAAAAACCTAACAAATGATCATTGCGACATTTCCTGTTTTGGGCTATCATAGTTAGATCTTGCCACGGTTCACTAAACATTCTATAGCAAGTACCGACTTACAATCGGCCTACTAAAACTAATCTCGACTCTGGTTTCTCTTTCTCTTTCAGCCTGCTTAAACCTCTAGCGTGAAGAGGCGAGATATTTTCTCCGATTCGCGCCGGCTCGCGTCCCTTCTCATTAACCGATTTTGGGTTAGATCTAGAATCGTGAGCTTATCGAACACGTCTCAGTGGACAAATCAAGTCAAGTTGTACTGACCATTCAGGCACCTGGACAATGTTGTTACTGTCGGAGTAGTCACTGGACGTAACAGAACAAAGCTGGCCGCTCCTCTCTTTCACAAACTGTACAAATAAAATCTCTCTAAAAATGTTTAGTGTATATAAAAAGCTGTATGATCATCTGTCTTCAAGCCATGTCTGCGATATAAATGGGGTTTTCAAAATTTATTTAGCTATGACTATTTTGGCTAAAAACAAAATACGGGAAGGAAAAAAAGGGTAAAACGTAAATGAAAAACAAAAATATTGAAAAGGGCAGAGAGACTAAAGAAAAACAAAGGGAAGCAAGAGGTTGGAAGTGGCAGAGCGAAAAGACATAGATGAAAGAGAGGAAAAAATAAAGGCTTGTTGAATGGGAGACCAAACGAAATAAGAGAAGGAATAAAAGAAGAGAGAGGAAAAAGAGAAAAAGAGAGAAGTAATAGAAATAGGGAGAGAGAGAGAGAGAGAGAGAGAGAGAGAGAGAGAGAGATAAAGAGAGAGTGGGGGAGCAGGAATAGGCAAAACAACGCAGCTAAGTTTTCAGAACTTGGGAGAGGGAGAGGCAAAAATAGTAAATGTTTCATCACCGTTCGTTGGTCAGACTAGACACAGGTAGGGAAGAACCAAGAACATCTTTTGTGAAAGCTCAGTCCAGGAGAAAAGTGACCATTAGAAAAGTCCTTGTAAAAACAACTGCCACCACATGCTGGCGGTAACACCAATGCTCTCTTTGTTCCTCTTTGTTTTCATAAGACTTGAACTTCATAGTTGGCGGTTTGGAGCTACTGCTTTTTTGTTATATCTATAAATAATTGCGTTCAAGCATCGACGCATTTTGGGTGCATTCTCTGTCTCTATCTCTCTTTCTTTCTCTGGTTGTCTGTCTCTGTCTCTGTCTGTCTGTCTATTATATCTCTGCTTGTCTCTCTCTCTCTCTCTCTCTCTGGTGTCATAATTATTTATTTTTCAGATTTTCTAAGCATTTTTTACCTTATTCTTTTTCAAAGACCCTACGCATTTTATGTTTCTCATTTTGTATGTATATTTCTAACTTAGTGTTCTTTTTTGAAGACTTTCTATATCGGTCTTTGAGATTTTTCGTTCCTTTGTTTTTCTTTTTCTTGTTTCTTTCCTTCTTCCATTTATATAACTTTACCTTTTCAAAATCCCATAGCTGTCTGTCCCTAAGGTCCTCCTCCTCCTCTCTCTCTTTCTCTCTCTCTCTCTCTCTCTCTCTCTCTCTCTATCTATCTATCTATCTATCTATCTATCTCTATCTCTCTCGCTCTCTCGCTTTCTCTTAAACACTTACACACTCTCTCTCTCCTCCTGGAATA
>BMAT01001619.1:48144-60501 GCA_019649035.1 Elysia marginata | reverse complement strand
TCCCTCACTATCTATCTATCTCCAAAATGCAACCATTACTCTTTTAGCCCATAAAATTTCCGCCTGTGATAACCTATGGATTTGAATTGAGAATCAATTTATTGATACTATTCATCATGTACTTTCAAACTTTCGATACCGCTACTTATTATATCAATTTTTGTTAAGATTTTTATAGAGCCATGACCACATTGTCAATATAGAAATATTTCTCAAGTGCCTTGGTGACGTCCAGTTGAGACTTTTACCTAATATGGTTATAGTCTTCCACCGCCAAAGGCAGTGTCAAGCTTTTCAGCAGGCCAATACACACTACATGTATAGCAAATTCAACTCATTTTTCAGAGTATTACAGTACGGCTGCGCGTCAAACGCTTAAACTCTAAGATTCCACAAATTTCAAGCACTGCCTAAGGCCAAGTACCCTTTTTACAGGTGGGTAGAATGAGCACAGTGTGGATAAATTGCTTTCATCTTGGCAATTACAACATTAGTCGTGGTTGAGAACCGAAATCAAAACCGCCGACTCAAAAGTCCGACGTCCCAACCGCTGTTCCATTATTACTAATTAGAAAAGATGGAAACTTGTTTCTATAATTTAAACTTGAGCATTTTAAATTTTATTGCAAGACATCGATTTTGTATTTACTGTAAAAGTCTTTAACGCTTTTAGTTCTGCTATGACTTGGATTTCAAACATACATTGTTTTTTATTTTTTTTTTTACACTCCTGATCTTGGATATATGTACAGTTGTTTGTTGTTTTTTCTACAAAGAAAACTTCACTAAGATAACTTATATAAACCTTTACTAATATTAGGTATAGTACCACGTTACAGTAAATTGGTTTTGTAGATTTAAATGAGTAATATGCCGAGTCAAGAGAAACTAATGCGAGTTTGGAAATTCATGCAGGTACGTCAAGAGTTGTTGGCCTTTGATAGTTAAAAAACCTGGGATGCATTATCCTTCGTAAAAGTGTTTGCAGAGTGCTTCCATTTACTCTTTGTTACATTTTCAGATGTTTATTCGAATAAATTTGGATCGTTGTAATTGAATGTGAAACACTAATGGTGAGTAACACAGATAGATAGATATAAAAGCTTTTATATTTTAAATTTAAAACTATGGAACGTAAAAACTTAGGCGTTTTATAAGTCTATTAGGTAATTACATAACCTTAAAGTTTAATATGATTATCTATGAATTCTAATTCTTGATTCTTCTTTTCATAAAAGTTGTAGAATAGCTTGGTAAAAAATCCACCGACATCTTTTTATTTGTTTTGTGGTCATCGTCTCTCAGGGTTATGATCCTACCCCCAATCTAAGACATTTTTTTCTGGAAACTGTTTATGTTTACGCCTGTTGCCAAAGCATTAGGCTCCACTGGTGGCACAGGTGACGTGGCAGTGACAAGGAATAAAACAATAAGTCAACCGTGGTTGGCTGCGAACTCAAGTCTTGACTGAAACAACAAAAAAAAACCTTAAGATTTTAGTCCATAGAGATTTGTAGCATTCTGAACTATATCAAAAACATTGCAGACAATAATTTTCTAGTTTCCATGATCACACCCGTCCCCTGAACTCAAACTTCTCATTCTTGTTCCTGTTATAAGGTTACTTCTTTACACCCTTGATTTGTCACTGAAATTAAAATAAAATGGTGCATCTTGATTTTTTTTGTCCCGTAGCAATATACTATACACGTAACTTTTCATGTTTTCATGATAGATAGTGGTATGCCTAGATCAAAGTTTTTAAACGTTTTTAATCATATAATTATATCTTAGAGGCATTTTAAAATATATGTATATTTTGGGGAAATATCAGGAGCAACATTTGAAATGTTTTATGATACATTTACCATGGAAACCATTTTACATGTTTCATAAAAATGTATACTAAAATGTTATCGTCTCTTTAAATAGATAATAACACATATGTCTAGGTTAGCTGAAGAATCATGCCCTGTTTTTTCATAACTTAGAAAATTCAAAATATATAAGCTGTATATTAAAGAAAAAGTTTATCTCTTATCTACACATTACATTCTTTTTCTAACATAGCCACCACTGCAATCCACACTGTCGCCAACAGTACATTTTTTTTTGCATTTCGTCTGTAAAAATGTATTTTTTGTTATGTTGCCTGCACCAATCCACAACGCTCTCAAATTGACATCAGTTTTAAAATGATGGTCCTTCAATAACTAGTTAGGATACAAATACGATGTACATGCACTTGTAATCACACTAATAAGATAGAAATAAGAGATAATTTGTTTTTTCAATTACATTCCTCAATGTTTGTTACTTAATCTATAACAGAAGCCAAAGCAGGTATGCAAGTTTTGCAATGAACTTTAGACACACTTGAAGAGACACATTGTACGGAGGCATCCTTCAGAAGTAGAAGTTTTAGTGGCTCTGAAACTTCCAGAAAAAGACCAGATGGGTGTCAGAGAGACCCTAATAAACATTCTTAAAATGTTCATTAATGAATATTCTTCAAACATTTTATGTTTTTTGCTTGTTATTTTTATAGTTATCAAATAAATACCTTATGCGTATCCGACACTTTACTATAATTGACATCTTTACGCAAGTATGTAAAAATGAAAATTCCCAAATTTAACAAAAGAAATCTTTACCAAAAAAAAAAATTAATATATAACGGCAAATTATAAAGCCTAGACATACGTTTTTGCAAAAAAATCACATAGATTTGTAAAATTTTTTGGCACGGGTGAAAATTTAAACACGTCAAAGACATTGAGAGTCTCTCCTGAAAAATGAGGAAATAACACATACGCCCTTATATAATATGGTCGTCCTGGTGACACCGCACATGGTTAGAGGGCTAGAAAATATCATTCTTGCACTAATTAATGAGTGACTACTTATGTAAAACATACAATACATGCTTCATTTAAAGCAATTTTATTGAGACAAGTAGATAATAAGACTAGTAAAGTCTATCAACAGTAGTTGGACAATTATTGCATAAATAGTTTTAAGCAATAAAGTAAGTACAATACAGGTACCCTGAAACATTGGAGGCAGATCGCAACAGTCATACAAGCTTGTTGAAAAAGAAGAGTTATTTATACTGTACAGCTTCAAGTTAAAATTTCAGCAAGTGTATAAAATAAAATTGTTAAAAAAAACTAGTAAGCTTAGCTGTCTTGCAACTAGTCAATATAAGACTTAAGTCAAAACTGGGAAGTACTAAGATATTTGCATGAAAGAAAATATTATTTTTTTCTATGTTCAAATACAACAAACAGAAGAACTTTATCATGCTTCTCTATCGAGTTGAAGTCATTTGTTGTCGGCAAGGTCAGAAATCGTAAAATTTCATATAAACAGAAAACTTGCGTTTTAAGTTTGGACAACTCCAAAAATGTAATTTTAAAGCTTTAAACACAGCTATATTTCATTTATTTTTTTACACATTGTACAGGAACAAAAACAAAAAAGACTATAACAATTTTAGGCAACCATGGCAAATCAGACACACGTGTCCAGACACGTTCCAAATTAGATAACTTTAAATTCTACAAACATGGTGTATAAACATCCTTTTTATATTAAATAATGAATCTCTTTGAGTGAAAAAGCTTGATATAATCCTAAAGGGCATAGATTTCATATAAAAAAAAAGACTGGAGTCTGATTACACTAGTCGCTTCACAATTCTTATTAATTATTAAAAAAAAAGTTCATGTTAGCACCACATATTTGCTAAGTATCGATGAAACCTATTCATTTTTCAATACTTAAAAAACACTTACAATATTTGCAGAAATTTAAAGCTTAAACGTTAATAATGAATTACATCTAAAGGTTGTAAGTTTTGAAAGACAGCTCTCCTTTATTACAGTTCGAAAATTATAAGTAGATTGGTTTTCGAAACGGTACCACAGAATAACATAATTTTGGTGAAAGCTGAAGATTACAACAAGTATTGCTTGTAATTCTTAACTCATGTGGACAAATTAAATTCAAGTTATCAATAACTTCTGACCATTGTTCCAGATATTCTAATGTGTTCATCACCAAATTAAAAAAAAACATTTTGTTAGTAAAATAATGCTACATATTTTGTTCTAAAATTATAGTTACTCGGGCATAGCGTTTCCCACAGCTAAACTTTAATTACTTAAGCGATGATCAATGTGTAACTGGGAAGCTATAAACTATAAGAAAATTTCACTTTCCCAAATTTTCTGCGCAAAGTATACAAGCACGAGTATGACCTGAGATTGATTTTTCATGTCATAGAATGAGCTTGTTTGTTTAGTTTCCTTTTTACGGGATGCTTTTTTCCGAAATTAAATACTTTTACTTTTCATTCCGATCAATACCCAGGTTAGAGCACGCGTGTGATTTTTATTCAGTTTACTAAATCGATAGAATAGTTTTTTTTATAACCTCAAAAAGGCTTTTACAGTGGTAGTTCCACATTTATATTGTCACCTTGTGTGAGTCTCTTAAAGGCATTATGTTCCTTTTACCTTCTCATGAACGATTTGGTATTTTACAATGGTATCCATAGTTATTATGCAGCATTATTAAATACATAAAAAGCAATACTATACATTTGGAAAGATATTGCATAATGAAATTAAAAAAAAAACAATATTATTATTTTGTTTAAGAAAAAAGCATTTGTTGCATACAAGAAAGTAAAGATATGAACAACATGTTTGTTTGCATTTATGATAAAAAGGAAGCATATTTTTTAATAATGATATCCCACAAACGAAAATTCAGCAAGATAAAGATTTTTTTCACAGTTCGATTCCATCTCTTTCTGCCGCGCTGAATGAAAGACATAGTTAGAATTTCCAACGTCTTTGATTTCAACGAGTCTTCTCTAATAATTATCTCATTCAGAAAGACTTTCAAAGAAATAATGATCTCTTGCTATCGGATCACGCTTTCTTACGTTAACTAAATCAGTAGTCCATATGTTATACACTGAGAGAAGGAACGGCAATTTTCAGCTTAGGCCATTAAAAACCCGGGTTTACATTAATAGCAGAGGAATTTCAGAAAACGATGCAAATATATAGTGATAGAACATTAAAAATGCAAAGAGATGATGTCGTTATGGATAGTGTTTAAAATGTTAACGATGGAATTCAGTTTATCATCAGGATCAGTTTAAAACATCAGTACACTTTTTTAATCAAAGCAATATTTGTTTCAATAAAACAATCACTTCATATAAGAAAGACAAGATATGAGCAATATATGACTATTTTGATAATGAAAAGTACAAAAAGAATGTTTAATTGTTGCATATTCAAAAAGTTGACAAGACGATTTTTTTTTATTTCGATTCATTTTATTTCTGCCTTTACGACATGAACATTACACTTAAAGTATATTTCGAACTTAATGAAATTACCATGTTCTCGCTTATGTCTACCAAACTTAGATTTCCGTAGAGTTCAGGATATTTTTGGTGCAGAGTAGTGTAGAGGAGCATTTGCAGAGTAGTGTAGAAGTGCAGTCGACGCAAGTCAGTAGTCCTTACACTGACAGGAACAACCCAAAGCATCACTTCAACTTCAAGTCATTGAACTAGACCCTTGTCTCTCCCCGACGTTATTATAGACGTTTTGAGATTCGTAAGCCAGCTTGAGGACGCGGTACAGACACTTGTACTGATCCTATATAAAGAAAGATAATGTTTTCACATTAATTTTTTCGGCCTAACTTTGTTCGTGGCTTCTAAGTCCAGTGAAAGACACTCGGCTTTCAGACCCTGATTATCCAGCTCGATGTCTAGTCCTTGAGAAAAGCTGTTTAAACACATTACTTCATAAAATGAGTACCCAGCTTTAGGCAGTGAAATATCTTGTCAGTTTATCAGAGCGATTCGCTATAGTTCATAACACAATACAGTTAAGACGGCAATGTGGCTGAAATGCGCTGTCATGAAACTCATCTAAAGCGCTTAGAGCATTAGCAGAAAAAAACACACTTTAATTTTTACTGTACACATACAAAAGCGTAAAGCGTTATGTGGTAGTGTTCACTCATTTACTAAAAAAACATTAATTAAAAAAACATACATTTTTTAAATAAACGTAGTGTTTTTGTGGCAATAGTACTCGTATTGATTTGTCATAATGCCGCTATTGGTGTTCTTGTTGCTTTTTAAAAGCTCCGTTTGAACAAGTAAAACACACGTAAAGATCTACTGTAAAAATTTAGTGCTTATACCAATGCCTCTATTAGGTTTATCTCAAGAACCGGATTTGGTACAAGCCAAAGAAAGTCTTTCTGTTCCATTTTCAAACAACTGCACAATAACACGCTTCATGTATCTCATTACCCTCACTTCCAATTAATTTTTCTCTTTCCTGCCAGCGGCCACGAATCATTCCATCTTTCTGTATTTTTACTTACCAATTCCAATCTCCTCTCTGTACTCTCTCTCTCACTCTCGTTCTCTCTCTTTCGCTCATTGCCATTCTCTTTCTCCTCTCCCAGCCTTTCCCCCTCTCTCTAGATCCCAAGTCTCAATCACCTGATCTCTTTAGTGCTGACCCTTTTCTTGTGACTTCTGTCCTTACTTACGTCTGGCTGGCCCGGTGTCAGGATAATGGGACTGGGTGTCGTGTATGCAAGTGCTCCCTACATCACAGTGTTGCAGCACGCTTTCAATTGTCTCAAGCGCCTCCCCGATATAACCTTGTAGTTAGAAAGAGACGTTAAAACTCAAACAACCTAACCTAACCTGTCCTTACTTACCACTGTAGGAATGACCTGAGGCCGAATAGCTTTCACTTTCCCAACCATCAGGGGAACTGTCAGGCACCGGTCTAGCTTCATTATGTCCAACAGAATAGACTGGATGCACATCAGACCGCTCTTATCAGCGCCATTCCTGGAGTAAATGCGTCGAAAAATACATCAACGTTACAAACCATATCTAATAACAATCTAAACAAGAAAAAAATGCTTACCCGCAAAGTCTATGAACGTAAGCGTAACTTATGTCTTGTATTGTTTTATAATATCAATAATAATAAATGTAGTAGTAGAGATATAAGTATATAGATAACTTAAATTTAAACAGTTTGTATGAATAAAGAGACAGGTAGATAGATAGATACATAGTCATGTTGGTAGTCATTATGCTTCGGACACAAAGGTAAAGTGTTCAACATGGTTGGAGCATGTAAATAGTAGGAATGTACCTTTTTGAAAGTTGGTCGATACTGTACAGTTTCGTAAATCATGGGCCTTGTGAAATTTTTTTTTTTTATTTTTTAAATTTCGCTTCGGATGGACAATGAACTTGAGTGTTTTCCTTTCGCTGGTTTAGTGTTGGTTTCCTCTTTAAAAAATCTTACTTTTCTTGATTTGGTACCAGTCCGCGGCCGAATGCAGAAGAACGAAATTGTAAAGTATGGACTAGCTTTATAAAAGGTAAATTTGTACTAGATGGAAAGATAGATAGATCGATGCAAACAAAATAGATATGTATAAAGTTAGATGGACCGATGAGTATATAGATAGATAGATAGACAGATATATTATTGGATCGATCTAAATCTCTAGATAGATTCGTAGTTCGAGAGCAATACAAAGTGTAGATCATTATGTAGATAGGTAGGTAAATGACATAAAACATTTCAAGGCGACCCATTAATATCGATATCTAATAAGATTTTTTCCCTTTTTCTGTTTGTATGCCCTGTTACTTAAACCGCCCTGAATGTATTGTTTGTACGCAATGTATTATGTTCGTTATATTGACAGAAAGTATCTACCTTTAAAACTAGGCGAATCGGGAATGAGATATAAGTGATATATCGTTCGTGTTAGCAAACTCCTCTCTTTAAAGTTACTTGCCTGCGGGAAAGAATGATAATTTTGTGCTCTATATAATCCTCATTAACAGTAGATCTTTCTTTTCGATATGGCGAAAAAAATTTTTACAGTTAAAAATGATTAGCATAAAAAATACTTTTAAAGGAAGACAATATATTTTGGTAAGAAATAATTATGGCTTGAAATCAGAACAAACAAATTAGATGCCAGTTCGGAAATAGAATTATTGCGCGTTTTCCCTATAGTTAAAACCAAGAGAATTTGTATTATCTTTCAAAATTAGAAGAACAAAAATTTAGAGCATCTTTTGCGTTTGAATCTAGTTAAATTGACGGGTTCAAAGTATCGACGTTTTGTAATGTGACATTTGCAACCGCTGACTTACTGGCTGTAGTTGCCAGAAAAAATTATACTAAAGAAGGCTTCCGTTGGACATAAGCACAATAATCGTTTACTTTGAATAAGATAAAATGCATTAGAGACTAGCGCAAAGAACGACAATGTCCAATCACTTTACTGCAGACACGACATTATATCATGAATAGATGTTAAGAATCTCTATATTCATCATTGCATTTTGAGTGGGTCCGTCCACTCAAAATGGAATCCACTATTTTTTTTATACACAACACACAAAAAGGATAGATCAGTAAATTTGTCCTGCTTCGCTCTTTTTTTTTCTCCGTTTGGCAATAGAGGTTTATGGCCAAACCATTGAATTGTGATTTTTTGGGGGGTAGAAAGGTTATATTGACCTATTTGGACATTACAATCTACTTGAAATAAAGACCACTTGGATATCACTAACTATTTACATTCTTCTTGTAATATTGTTTGTAAGGCAGTTTGCTTACACTTGACCATATGGCCCTTGATAAGTTATTCACCTGCACATGTAAATAGTACGGGATGTGTTCATTGGTCTTCGGGCTTGAATCTTTTCTTGAAGTTCAAGGACACACGGTGGGTCCATTTGTGAGCTTTTGCATAGGAGAAGAGTGAGGGCCTTCTTTGTTTGGTTGCTCTGAATGGATAAACAAAACACGAACATATAAAACAAAGCTTTATGATATTGACAGCAAATCTAATTTAATGTAAGCCAAAAAGTGCAAAAAAAAATCAATTCTTCATTAAAATGAGCGTCAGAAAACACGGAAAGGATTTTTTAATCTTGGCACACTGCTGCTTTCTTCGTCGGTTCTATTTCCGTTTAATCGTAAGAAACCTATATATCGAGTTTAACCGGATGCGGATAACGGGGCGAATAAAAATCTTTCTGGACTAGATATCGTACCATGACTTCCTGACCAATTAGGCTACCACTCAACCACGTAATTCGTTTGTCATGAAAAAATCTACTTTTTAAATACAGTAATACAGGATTCAAAGGTTGGTTTTTGTGCGATTGTGAATCTTCCCGTTTAAGGGTCTATTTATTTATAGCGCGAACACGAACGCGAACTCGGTATTTCATCTCTGAACAGTTAAAGGTGTATTTATACAGAGCGCGCGAATGCCAAGAGTGCATCGCAAACTCGGACACAAACGCGAGATTTTAGCCATTTAGCCATTCAAATAGGGCGCGAACGCCACGTGGAAAACCGTCTAGCTTTTGAGGCGAAGCGCATTTTGATTTCCAAAAATGTCATTTTGCTTCAAATTTTGATTTTACAATCATATTCAAAAGTTTAGTCTAGTGCGATTACATACCAAACGTATGTATATTTTTTATTTTGAATATTTTCTGTACAAAATGATCTCCTCTGTGTGTGACTTTACCTTTACTAAAATCTTTTTTTTTTTGGAAATGATGCAAGGCCTACTGCGCAATTAGATATTTGTTCGCGTTCGCACTCTATTTGAAGTGTTCCTCTAACAAATGACTAATCCATTCCAGTACAAAAAGTCGCGGTCGCGTCCGCGGTCGTTTTCGTGCTCTGTATATACGGAATTTTATGTTATAATGAAACTGTTCAAAAAGATGTAAACGCGAACAAATACATCGAGCGGTCAACCGCCGAGATGACTCTTATAATTTTTTTTTTCAAAATTATAAAGCGGATTTCTATTTATCAAGTTGTATCAACCAACCTGATAGTAACGGACCCGTTGCATCATAACTAAAAATAGAAATTTGTAGGCATGGATTTTCGAAGAGAAAGCCATGCATAGCATGTCTATTTTACTTGAAGGGTGCAATCGATGGATAAAACATTGTGTTGCATTAAGTAACCACACTACAATGAACTCACAAATTTGATTATGAAAATAATGAAAATGTGAGAAAAATCGTCTTTTTTCAAACCTTTTTTAAAAAACTCTCGCATTCAGGAAAAGGTGATCCGCCTCGAAAGCTGTCGACGGTTTTTCGCGTGTTTGTTCGCGCTGTATTTGAATGGCTAGGCTGCTAAAAAGTCGCGATCACGCTCTACATAAATGGACCTTAAAGTAAGCAAGTCGCTTTGAGAAGCTAGGCAAGGACCTTTGCCATGGAGCTTTTTTTTAAATAACCCTAGTGGCGACATGGTATAAACTATGTTTCTCTTAGTGGCAAGGCAGTGGGTGCTGAAGCTGTCATAATTCTCTCCACAGCTAACTTCATACCTGAAAATCTTTCAATAATTAAAGCATACCTGTACAAAAATAACTTATCAAGCATTTCAGGTAAAACAAAAGTTATCTTTAAAAAATCTCAACTTTGTCATGTGCAAAATGTACATGTATCTGGCAAAACCTACTTGATGAACTATTAAGATTATTACGGATAATAAAAGCTCAAGTAAGCGTTTTTAAGACAAAGAAATGAAAAGATACTGTTTTGGAAAGAAATGTTTTTGTTGCATTATTCATCAGAAAAGACTTTCTGTGAAAACCATTCAAATCCACACTTTTAAATTGTAAAAGTATTTGAAAGGCATCTGATTCAATTTTTATATCAAATATTTTCCCTACCGAGCTGTCTAGGCCTGGCACGTTTTTCTGTTGAACAGTGAGGGAGATCTCGGTGACCAAGCCATTTTCTTCAGCTGACTTGCTCTCTATAATAAAACTATCGTTCTCAAATGGTTCTGTGACACTCTTGGGTAGAAATTCTCCAATAGTCTAAAGAAAAAAAGAGTAGAGCAGTAAACAAACCACCAGAAAGTTTAAAGGTAACGTTTACGTAAAAAAAATTACGCTTTTACCATGACAATAACAACGTAAAAGTCTGCCTTTCTTGAAAGATCTCCTTCCTCCAAGTTTACTATACACAGACACGAATCAGTATCATATTTTTTTCTGATTGGGTAGTTTAAAAGTGTAAGCATCATTTATGGATGTTTGGAATATGAGGCTTCATAATTTCTAATATATACTGATTTATAATTATTAGTCTTTGCGTCCTCTTAATTTTTTTAACTAAACCCGAGGCTGCTTGTACTTTTAATTTTTGAGCTGCTAAACTAAACACGTAAATGAAGTTAAATTTTATAAATACATTTTAACCAATCTCATATTACACATTAGAGTATTTCTTAACTTGACATCATTATAACTGAAAATAATCAATTCAAGCGACCTTTATCTTCTTTCTAGAAAGCAATCTAAGTAGTCAATTTAGAGAGGTTTACTATTAATTTACTACTATTGACTCACTCCAACCTCGTCAGTGTTCTCTGACTCCGTGTCAAAGGCTACCAGTAGCCGCACGTTATACTGGCTGACCAATCGCCAGAAGTCTGTCACTGTATTGGGTAAGGGGAGTTGGGTCAAGATGTCCTGACGGTCTCTGATCAAGTTCTGGGAGGGAGAGAGAAAGCAAAATGTGAGGTTAATTGAGTTGTATATGCAAGGTTTATCATCAGGTAAAGCGATGGATTTTCGTGGTTTGATTCATAATTATCCCTACCTGAAGGAAATTAATGGCGTCAGCTGAGCAAGAGGACATGCTTTTAAAAAGATAAAGACTTAAAAGGTACTCCTAAACAGACAACGGCGGCGAAAGATAAACAATTTTCAGTGGTTTGCGAAAAATGCGCACAGACATAGTCTCCTCGCTTGCTACGTTAAAACTAGGAAACATTATTATTACTTAAAAAAAATATTCATATGAACGATACTCCTTCTATCTCTTTTACATAGGTTTATCACAACATGTTATTTGTAGAAATGCCAAAAAGCCAACACCCATTGACAGAAGCATGTAATTTAAAAGAGAGAGAATGGTGATATTTTTTGTTTGGACATTGTAGTAATTTAGATAGAGAGAAAGTGGCAGAAAATGAGGGGGAGATAAGAAGAGTATTGTCTTTCTATCATTGACAATCATACTAAGTATAAAAATATCTTGGTTATCGCGATAAAAAAACCCACTAAAATCATTTCAAAGCAACCTTCAGATGGTTCATAAGGTGTGTGTACTGCCCCTCACAATCGAAGTGCAGTATCTCCCATAGAGTTTTCACTGCAGCTACTTTGATTCGCAGGGGCAGTGATGGTGTGTGTGTGTGGGGGGGGGGG
>BMAT01001619.1:38069-48129 GCA_019649035.1 Elysia marginata | reverse complement strand
GATAATGTAAAAAACTTAAATCTTACCGGCACAAACACGGCATTAATATAGGTGTTGTTGTGAATGTTGTCAGCGATCAGATCTGGTCTATAGCTTGGGTCTGGTGGAGGAAAAAGGGGACAGTGATTATTCTGTTTACAATTAATTCAAACTAAACGACAAACACTACAAGTAGATCTAAATACAAAGTTTTATACTGAAATTGCAACCCCTTACGAGCAACATCACAAAGGCCTAAACTCTACTGCATAATATTGTCTTTACTACCGTTCTTACCACCATAAACACGATACATAGCCACCACCGCACTAAAAATGTAATAAACCCTATCAAGAGGTAAAATAAAAAAAGCACCTCGTATCCGATATCTACAAAACCTTTACCTTTATCACTATCTCTTGCACCGTCCATTACTTTTACTGATATCATAATTACCAACAGCAGCTTACTAAGCATTTTTTTCTCATTTATATAATGTCATGCTGACTTCACTGACTTGGCAAGATGTTTCCCAGTCTGTCCTTGCCCAAGGTGATTAAGTCTTTCATGTTTTGGTAGGTGCAACTTTCCCGTTCCTCTTCTGGTGGTTCGCTTACTTTGCATGTCGTGGCATCACAAACTTCCACCAGTGCCTGGATCGGAAGAGGTGGTTACAACTACAAAAACATAACTGTACCAGCAAATGTGTACGTTTTGAATTAAATGTCACCTGATCTCAGAGATGAAATCGATAATAGTTCAAAGGTTTGAAGGTAACGCTGCAAAAATACGAGACCAGAATGGAAAATCATTTAATAATTCTAATGGCTCCAAGAAAATTGGCTACAAACTTTATCAGTATGTAAAGTCACTGCTCTTCAAGCAATACGCATAATTATATAATCCGTCACATCCGATTTCTATTGCTCAAAACGTCATATATAGTCGTGTTAGGATGTCGGGGACAAAATGGCCAAGAGCAAAGAGTTTGTTTTGGAGCAATGCACGGTTACTGAGAAGAAATTTCACTAGTTGATATTTCATGATGCATGAATGATGTTTATAGTGATGCGTGTGTAAATCTGAACATATTAAGTGGGTGGAAGAAAAGATGCTTTAAAACAGGTCGGCAAGACAAACCTCGAAATAGTAGACCTATCCTTGCAACACATGTTATTCATCAGGTGTAAGTGGACCAAGTCTTTTTTGAAAACCGCCCAGTTAAACATCGAGGTGTGCTGAAGTTTTGATATTTCTTTGTATTGGGTGCATTATTCATTCTAAATGAGGCCATTGTGACATCATCAACATGACAACGCTCGCTCCTAAAACAGTCGAAAGGCTCATTGATTCGACTCAGATTCCAGGAGATCATATCTCGTTCTCCCTCTAGTCCAGACTATCCATATCGGTAAAGCTTGTGTCCCTAGGTTAGGATATAATTGAAATCAAACTGTTGCACTTATCACGATAAGTTGAGGCTCATATGTTCAAGCTTTGCCCCCCAAAAACTAACTCATTTTTTCACCGACATGTTGAAATGAATGAGCTTGCAAGTGAATAAAAACATCACACTGTGGGTAATTGACTTCCTCATTGAAAGACAACAATATGCTCAAACAAAAGTCGGAAACAGGTGGTATGAATACGAAAAAAATATTTACTATCACAGGAGCACCCCAAGGATGTGTGCTGTCTCCAATTCTCATCATTATTTATACAAATGAATGCAAACATTTCTTTCCTTATGTGCAAATTTTAAAGTTTGCTGATGACACATCAATTCAGGGATTAATAATAAGAAGAAAACTACTTCTAAACTGTTTCCCAATTTGTCGATTGGTGCAAATACAACTTTCGCTGCCTCGGTGTAAAAAAGACCAAATTGATTTTAGGCAAAAAAGAAAAGTATAAGCCTATTGTAATTGACAATAAGCAGGTCGAAATCGTTGACACTTACAAGTACCTCGACGCGTATGTAGACTCAAAATTAGGTTGGCACAAACATGCTTTAAATTATAAACGTATTTAAAAAAGTTAACGAAAGAATGTATTTTATAAGACAACTAAAGTACTTTAACATCGACAATACCATTGTCAACCTGTTTTATAAAGCGGCACTAGAAAGTCTTGTTTCATTTTGCCTACTAGCCTGGGGTGTAAACTGCAGACAGCATGACAAAATCAAAATAAACAGACTAATCAAGAAAGTCAACAAAATAAATCAAGTAGAGATTATGTATGTGGATCAGCTTTATAAGAACTTAAATAAAAAGAAAATATTCAACATCATTAAAAATTAAAACCACCCATTACATAGTCAAATTATTTTTGGAAGGTATAGGAAAAGGCTGTCGTCCTCAAAACAAACAAAGTAAAGATACAGATCGTCATTTCTACAAGCATCAGTTCGTAGAATATTCACTAAATTAAATGCATAATTAAATTCAATACAAGTAACTCGTCTTTGTGCACGGATCTGGTTTACTTAAAGGAAAAGAGAGAGAGAGAGAGGGAGAGAGAGAGAGAGAGAGAGAGAGAGAAAGAGAGAGAAGAAAGTGAGTGAGAGAGGGTTAATGTGTGTTTTTGAGCATTTTTTTCTCTTAATTATCATTTCTATGTTTTACTGTTTAATGAGTATAAATACATTTATACGTGAAAACAAATTTCCTGTGGGATGAATAAAATGTATCTTATCTTATCTTAAATTGTTCATTATTAAAGTACATTATTTTTTAGAAAGAGACGGTGGTTACTAGGAAAAATTAAAGAGGCGTCAAATAATATATATCTTGTATAATTTATTAATCGTTTTGAAACACATGGTCTTTGGCACCTTACACAGGAACAATACAAAGCTTGCAAAAAATGCAAAGCTGTTTGAATATTAAAAAAACCATAATTATGTTGTATGTTACTATATCTTGCTGGCCTTGACTCTTTGGATGATTAATGTATTACTGCACTGTTGTGCTGAAAAGATTACCAGGTATACATTTTTATCATAATGCTATGGGTAAAAATTTGATGATCTGATAGAGATAAAAAATATATTCAAATTTAAATGAAAACATAACATAGACACATCTTAAATGCGTAAAACAAATATACAAAGGCTGACAAGAGGGCATAATTAAATGAATATCAACACCACCTAAGTTATCAACAAATCAGAAGACATACCACTGATTAAAGTATCACGCTGAACAAGAAATCAATCAGTTGTAAATGTCCTCTTTATCAATAAAAACCATTCAATGAACCATATAAGCCTACTCTATTAACAAAACGATGTATCGGATCGTAACACCTTACCTACATCACCGTCTAAATAACCAGTGGGACAAACCATGAGAGAACTTACCTCAAACTCCTGCTTGTAGTTCCGAGTGGACTTGTTACCTTCTTTTACACTCTCAAGGCTAAAGAAACGATAACTCAAGTCCTTGAGCTTCACAGTGGTACCGGCAACCATGTGGCCCACCAAGGCCGCGTGATGCAAATAAACGTACTGTTCCTGAAGGATTGGGGAAAAATAGGAGGCGGCTTTAGCTGAAAGAGAAGATCCTATTGGTAAAATCTCTATTGAATAATATATTTAAAGTTTGTCTACTGTAAGTATGCAGGCAACTCTAAACATTGTATTTACAAAAATGACTCTTGGATATGTGTTCGACCATCTCAACCCATCCACATAGATCAACATCACTAAGAGTAGCAAATACAGATACTATTTTGAGATATGTCTTAAATTTACAAGCTATGGAAATTGTTTTCCATAACTACTGTTTTACTTTGGCTGACCCTTCATCAATTTTATACTGTGTCAAAACCATAGGGAGATATATTTTTTATTGAAATTTCACTAAAAATATTTCTTTTTTCTTCATGATGGAATGATTTTGCGGTATGTGTTTAACTATACATTTTAAGGTGTACAAAGATGACAAGTTTACCACAGTTTGTACGGTATGCATCCTATCTTGTCTGAGTTTCCACAGCGTAGCCCGGAAGTCCATTTTGCCCGTGGCTTCCGCTTCCTGTAATAGGTTACACATACCGATAAACGTTCCAGTTCGTCCCACTCCAGCGCTGGATTAAGAGACAACAAAACTCTTCCGTTTGTTATGAAGAACACCGCAGTTGTAAGAAACACGTCATCCCAACTAAATTTCTTTATAGGTAGACCATGACTTACAAAAAAAAATTTGTGTCAACTTTAATTTTTTTGTCTGAGAAATGCTTTCTTATCGACCAGTAATGATTAAGTATAATATAAAAAAAACCTTTGCAAATTAAGATGCTAGATTCAATAAAAAATTTTTACATAGCCTCCTAATTATTTGAACGATCGTTATGAAATTTTCTCACTAGTCCAGGAAAATTAGATCTGAACCTCAAACTAATTGCTTTCTATTATTTTATTTTTTCATCATGTAGTTTGGCTTTATAAGAGTGCCCAAAAAAAGTTTACCAAAATCGGACCGGGGGAACATATTTAATTTTAATTTTGAAATTTAAAAAATGATCCGTCAAAACTGACTGTAAGGAAACACCGTAGCTTTATGGCGCTCAAGAAAATTGAATAAGATTTGACCTTTGGCCCCGCCTGTTGACAACTTTCGTCAGCGTGCGATAGGCCTAGCAGGCCAGTTTAGTGCGCACTGCGCAGTGCCAGAATCACGCTCTAAGCCTAACAATGGCAGAATCGGCATACTCTCAACAAAAGTCAAAATTAAGTGCTACTTTTCATGAAACTTCAAGTGAGAGTGACGACACAGAGCCTAGAAAGGTAAGACAAATAGTTATACATGTCCTCTTTTTTAACTGCCATCTGTAGATCTATATTTTTAAAGTTCAGGCTGCTAGGTTTGCGTGTGTGTCCGAGGATTCTCAAACGGCATACGAGTTGAATGTGAGGAGATTGATTAATCTTTATCAATGACTTACTAATATTTATTTTTTAATTCAAGTAAGTGCATCTATCATTTAGTTGTTAAAATGACTCTTAAATTTTTGATAATGCAAATAAGTTAATTTAAGCTCTTTGTTTAAAAATATTCCAAACCCCAACTGAATTAAGATTGTGAGGATCTCTAAAGATAGCCTACGCGTCAGCAAGAGGCTGCTCGTGTGGTTAGTCGAAAGTATGGAAACCCGCTGGAAAGGCAGTGCATGGGCATTGCTAGGCTATTACAAGACATTAATAACTATTTGGAAGCTAGTGTTGTTCTACCTCTGTGATAAATGACATAAAATAACTTAAATTACATATTAAACTCAAGTTTAATACCGTGTCACTTTCTGTTTCACTTTCAATTCACTTTCAACATTTCATTTATAGATAAATGTCTAATTAAGATACATAATTTTTTTCCTCCTAGGTGTGTCTCATCTGCAGGTAAAACATAGGTGAATTAAGTGATTTGGTAACATTAAAAGACAAAGGATGCCAAGGACTAAATGCTGCAGCTGATGCTCGAGGTGAAAACTTGTTCGCAGTGATAGGAGATACAGTGCATAAGTCTTGTAGAGAAAGGTATACCAACAAAAAGGACATTGCATTGCAGAAGAAGAGAAAGGGCGCACTGTCTTCTCCCAAGAAAACAGCGAAAAAAAAACTCAGGTTACCAGGTAGCTCGTTCAACTATAGAGAACAATGTTTGTTTTGTGGCAGAGGAGAAATACGCAAGCATAAGACAGTAACAGAAAAATTAAAAAGAGTCTTGACAAAGGACAAGTTTCAGGAATCAGTACTTGCAGCATATCATAAAAGGGAGGATGAATGGGGGGTAATAGTGCTAGGCAGGATTGAATTTGTTCGAGGCTGTAGAGCTGGGGACTGTAGATATCACAATGTATGCTTTAGTAATTTTTGTAGTGGAAAAAGAAAGCCAGAGAGATTTTCATCACCAAGAAAAAAACGAGAAATTGGCAGACCAGAAGACCCAATGGGTGAGATGGCATTTTCAGAGTTAACAAAAGAAATAGAAAATAATGTATATGATAGCTTCACTGTGATTGACTGCGTTAAAATTATGAAGTTCAAACTCCAGGGATCACAAGAAAAACCGTACAGTTTGCCATACATGAAAAGAAAACTACAAGATTTTTTTAAAGAAAACATAACATTCTGCAATCAACCCGGAAGAGCTGATGTCGTCATGCTGTACAGCAATGCATCAAAAATTTTGAGCGATTTTCATTCGGATCGGAAAAGAAGTGACCACTTAGAAGAGAAAAGAAGAATAGTACAAGCAGCTGCGAAACTTGTTCGATCAGATATAAAATCTATTGAAATAGATAACGAGTTCTATCCAGACGTAAACAGTTTAGATAATGTAAATTCACAAAGAGATTGTTTGCCTGAGTCATTGACTCTCTTTTTAAGAACCATAATTAGTGGTAAAAAGAAAGAAGTAAAAGCGGCAAGCCTCGGCCAAGCCATAGCTCAAGCAGCCCGACCACGCTCAGCGCTCTTCCCGATACAGTTTGGTGTTGCCGTGCACGTCCATCGCTCATTTGGATCCCGGAGTCTCGTGGACACTTTGAGTAAGCTTGGCTTCTGTTCCTCCTATCAACAAGTCAGGCAGTTCGAAGCGAGCGCTGCTATTCATCACGGTGCCCTGCGTGACCAAGGAAACTTGACCCAGCCGCTTGAAGGACAAGTTCAGTTCGTCGCTGACAACGTCGACCACAACATAAGAACTCTTGCTGGTCATGGCACCTTCCACGGTATGGGCATCATGGCAGTGATGACACCACCACGCTTAGCGCATAGGAGAATAGCAAAGCGACCGATTGATGCGGCAGAGGGGAAAGAACTTGGGCGCATCAGGATCTCTTTTTACAGGTGCAGTGTGCATAACTTATGACGTCTCAGTTGTTCACATACTTTGAAACTATAATATTTTACACAAATTGATTTACTTAACCCTTTATATTATAATCCCAACAAAATGGACGAGGAAAATTAAATTCGTATAATGCTAAATTAAAGGTCTTCTTATCGCATTATTTCTAATTCATTTCACCAATCCTTAAGCCTGGATAGCGAATTACAAACTTAATTTCCAGCATTATGATAATATACATACCATAATTTTGTTGTCCTAATACACTGTCAACTTATATAGTACAATTTAACTCAACCACCAGGTCTGCGTGGAATGGACTGTCGGAAGTATCGTTTGCAGACGTTCCTGATGTCGTCTGTTCTGATGACAGACGTTTCCTGGACTTTCTCTGGAAAATATCCTGGCCCCTTTCTTCCCCACGACCCGGCTGGTTCGGATTCATGCAAGCTTTGGTCACAGGAGAACACCCAGGCAAAAGTGAAATTTTCTTTTTACCCATGATTGATATGAATCCATCTGATCTCTCATGCATTTACTCTAACCTTATTTTTGTTTGTACTGAAGCAAAAAAACAAGGTGTTACGCCAATAATTACACTTGATCAACCACTTTTTTGGAAAGCCCTTATGATAGTTAATAGTGAGAAAAGTCAATTTGAAAACGTCATAATTAGGCTTGGAGTATTTCATACATTGATGAGCTTTTTGGGTTGTATTGGCCATATAATGCAAAGTTCAGGTTTAACAGAGTGCCTTGAGCAGGTCTATGCTTCCAATGCCGTCACTCACATGCTTAGTGGTAAAGTATATGCGAGAGCTGTTCGAGGCCATGAACTGTTAGATGCAGCACTGCATGCCATGATTCTGGCTGAAGCTTATGAAACTGCTTTTCCAAAGACTTTTGACAGCCGGACAAGCAACACCGACAAAGCTTCAAGACGTCCTGTCGTACGAGCTGACAACTGCTCCGTCATCTTTATTTGATACCTGTGGAATGATGAGAACCTGCCAGAAATCATTACTTGCAAAAAGCTTGTGGAGCGCAGATACTGCAGCTACCCGTGAAGAGATGTTATCACCTTCTCTACACCATGTTCTGGACGGGGGCTCTTTGCTCCATAAAATCAGTTGGCCCAGAGGTACTACTTACAAACAAATTGCTGACTTGTATGTTAGGTATGTGCAGACACAGTATGCGTCTACCACGGTCGTGTTTGATGGTTATGCCTTGAGCACAACAACAAAAGATTCAGCTCACACCAGAAGAGGACTGAGGTCATCATCAGATGTTGAAATAAGCCCTGATGCTTTTCTTGGTGAAATGAAAGATGCTTTTTGTCAAAAAACAACAATAAGCAAAATTTCATTAACCTTCTTAGCTCCAAGTTAAGCCAAGCTAATATTATTGTTTTCCATGCCAAAAGCGACGCAGATACTTTAATCGTGCAGCAGGCTCTGCAGTCAGCAATGTCATGTGACACTGTTCTAGTTGGAGAAGACACAGACCTTCTGGTTCTCTTGCTTTACCATGCCAGTAATAAACATCATAAGCTTTTTTTCGCTGCGTCTCGAGATAAGACTTGGGACATTCACAAGACAAAAGCCATTTTGGGTAAAGACCTCTGTGACAACATAATCTTCTTACATGCTCTTACTGGGTGTGACACAACATCCCATCCGTTTTCTATTTGGAAAGGCAGTATTTTAACAAAATTTAAAAACAGTGTACAACTGAGAGCAACAGCCAAGACTTTCATGGTTGCCAACGAGGACGAGAGAGAAAAAATAATAAAATTAGGAGGGGAGGCTTTGGTCTGCTTGTATGGCGGAAGCATTGAGAGTTTGAATGAGCTCAGGTACAGAAAGTACATGACAAAGGTGGCCTCCCAAAAACATGCCGTACAGGCCCACACATTACCACCAACGTGTGCTGCCTCAAAGTTTCATGTCTTAAGAGTTTTCTTGCAAGTCAAGATTTGGAAAGAATTAATTGATCCTGCAGAAGAGGATCCAATACAGTGGGGTTGGGAGCATTTGAATGACGTCTTATACCCAATCTACACAGATACTTCACCTGCACCTAAAGAGCTTTTGAACTTCATTTTTTGCAAGTGCAAATGAGAATGTTCTTCTCTTCGATGCGTTTGCCGGAAACATGGCCTTAATTGCTCTCCTGCTTGTATCAATTGCATTGAAGAAAGCTGTAAAAACATACCTCAATATTTTAAAACAAACGAAATATATGACAGCGAAAGTGAGGATGAAGACGTTTAGATAGTTTTGTCAAAACGAACTCACAGGCTTTACTACAAAGCAATGTGCGAGATGGCATGCTGATTTTCCTTGCGATAATCTTTGTTGTGAGTACTTTTTTTGTAGGAGCCCTTTAGGGGCTCTAAATTGATTTCAACTTTACCACTATTATATCCACTATTTGTAAAGTTTTAATTGTTGAGTGCTCTCTCTATACCGTATCTTAAACACCACCAACAACAAAGCTTAAAACCTGAATGTATTTGTTTAATGCACAATATGAAAAATGTTGGAACCTATGGATTCCAAAACGCTTTGATCGCATCTTGCAAGTAGAGGAATATGTATCCAGGTCATCTTGTATCATTGGACATGCCATGGTTGCTTTAATAAGTTGTATTGTGTATGCTCGGTGTGATTAAGTTGACTTGGTGATATACGTTTACAAGAAGTTTTATAAGGTAGCCTACTTTTGCCAATAAATTGGGAACCTTAATATAAAATTTGTTTTGCAAGTCGACTAAACCAACAAGGTATTTTTTGGGTACATATTATTAGTAGATATATACCAACCATTATGTAGTTATAATATTGCTTTTAACTTTTACTGAAAACAATGACTATCGTTGGAATCTTGCGCATATTTAAGGATTGGATTTTGGTAAGTTTTTAAAATCTTATTCTTGTTCTAAGATGTTTATTTTGAATATTTTTAATGTGTTAAAAATTATTCAATATGTATCATGTATCAATTTTGAATGACACACTTTTGAACGGAAAGTTATGGGTTGAAATGGGGCTCAGTATTCATGCTGCCGTATTTTCTTGTATTGTCACTTTTAATCTTTGATTAATTATTTCTATTAAATGTAAATAAGTATTAAAATTTTATCAAAATGACATGTTTCATTTACTGCATGTCATTAAACGCTTGGAACAGCCTAATAATTAGCCGTTTATATTGCCCATTAC
>BMAT01001618.1:162141-172522 GCA_019649035.1 Elysia marginata | reverse complement strand
AAGTTATGTTTCTGTCACATTTAGTTAGATCCTACAAAGTTCAACGAGCAACGTTGGTAAACTTATTATTTGTTTTATTGTGTGCCTTTTTCACCCACGAATTTAACGAAGTGTGTATAACGTGTGTCATAAAAATCAACCACATAGGCGATTATTTGAAAGGATAAACTATAACGTTTATTTCCCCGCAGTGTTCGCAAGGTAAACGGGAAGTCTACAACTTCATGTGGATCAAGCGGTGTCGGTGCGCAAAGAAATGTTACGGCAAAGTGGAGAGTAGAAGCAAGAGACGCAAAGCGCGAGAACGCGCCAGAAAACGACGCGAAAGGGAACGCGCGAAAAAGCAACGCGCGCTCGAGCAAATCCAAAAACGTCGCCAACGGGAACGGAGTAAAAAACGTCGGGAACGAAAACGAGGGCGAGAGATAATCAAAAAGAGACCCCGCGGGCGGGAACGAGGCACCAAAAGGCGAGACAAGAAAAGAACGGACAAAAAAGGGAAACGACGCAAAAATAAAAAGAAAGCAATGAAAATATAAAAAAAAACTTTAACGATTTTTTTTTAGTTTGAATATCGGAGATATTATGGGTACACATGTGATATTGACAGTAGTAATGTATAGCATGATAAACTAGTTACACTTACTTGTAAATATTTTGTGTTTAACAATAGGGCAGACTTGTACAGTTTTTAAAATACAAAGACACATTAGTAACTTTCGCATTCGAAAACAACGGCAATCAGGCCTTATAATGTATGGTCATGCTAAATAGTTAAAAACAAAAATTATAATATTATCAAATTTTTTAGAAAATGTGCGCAGTCTGGCCCGGTTTTTATTATTTATATAATGTTTTCTTCTGTCCTTTTTTTCTTTTTGAATAAAAAATTATCCTGAATACTGACATTTGAAACATTAAAACTTTTTTTTAATTACTTTATAAACACTTTAAGGCAATTAAATATCTCTTAAAAATCTTAAAGACTGTAAGTAATGATCATTAAAAGACATAAGATTTATCGACATGACATAGGTATAGTTCGTAGAGCTCTAAATGAAAATAAATTTTCCCATTTCTTTACAATTTCGTGACATAATAAATATTATTCGAAGCAAATGTGTAAGAAAAATTTATCATATTTTAGGGAACTGTTCGTCTTGTAGTTAAGTAAAGTTAAGTTTTAACAGTAATTTTTTTTTTAATTACAGCAACTTTTCATGTTGGAGGTAATGCTTTTTTACCATTTTTGAACAGGGCTTAAAGCACCATGAATTTTAGGGGTTTTTTTTCGGTATTTAATACGCATATTATAATGTTTAGTATCGATATCTACAATGGTACTAAGAATATTACAGTTTTAATATGCTATGGGACGACGAATAATTACAAATTAAATTGCATTTTTATTAAGTATAGTTTTTCCTCATTTGAAATTACTATATAAAACACTCAATGTACATAATGATTATAATTGCTAAAATTGTTATGTAATAGTTGTTTTGAATTCTTTTTCGTCTTTTATTTTGCAATTGCATTTCTTTCTTTTCGTGTCATTGTTCTTTTTAAAAACTAAACGAAAGAAAGTTAGTTGTTAGAATTAACTTTACTGTAAAGAGAAAACATTAATTTACCTTAAAGTGGAAGAAACTTGAGAATGAAATTTGACACATTTTGAGGCTGATGTACAACAGGCGTGGTGGTAGCAAGTAATGGCACAGAAGATGGCCTTGTATGTTAACGATACGCAATCGATTTCAAAGAGCGCTTATTCACGTTGCAGCCTCCAACAGATACACGCAGGTCTAATGAAAAGTAAACTCACAAACTAGACACATTAGGGCAGACGTAGATTTGTTTCGACGTTTAATTAAGATAAGTATGGCGTCTGAAATGCATTACTTAGTCGAAATGTTTGTTCTTTTGTGATATTCCCTTGTTTCATACCTTGGTCTTATTTTTGTTGTTGGTTCTTCTTGCTATTACGTTTCTTGTTTATATCTTTTGAACTTTTTTTATTATCGTTAAGCACAGCATAGACTGAACTTATTTTAGAAACAGTAATTTGTCTGTAAATAATCAATTTACATTGTACATAGTAAACCTATCATTTTAATTGTTGTATCAATCGTTTCACCTCTAGGGATTCCAGACATAACCTGTCACCTGTGTAGCAAATATAAACACATTCTTTTTGTTTGCATTGTCCTAAATGCTACGGTTTTTTTCCTCACAAACTGTTTTTTTTTTTAAGATGTATGACAAGAAATGTATACAGGTTTTAAATTAAATTAAATGTATTGACGATTTATTAGTCTTAACTATTTTAACTGAATGAAGAAATTTAAATCAAATCACCGAACAAGCACCAGCGCTGTTAGAGATACGGAGATGTACAAGTTAACCAGTGAAATCGATTATTAGCAACCAAAAGGTAGCGGTTCGAATCTCGGCTTTCAAGTTTGCAAGTCAATCAGAAGCGTTTATTATGTATCAAGAAAGACCTTGACCCTTAGTGCAATTAATGGCGAATTAAAAGAGTTGATTTCCAAAGCTTGGTATTTTAATTTTTTTAAAATCAGAGTTACCTTTCTTACATGATTCTTGATATCGAGGTTAATAATTATGCATAATACCGCGTTTTTCAACAAAACAGTTGGTAAAAAGGTTTCATATACTAAAAAAAAACGTCATGTATTTTTTTAAGGAGAAGTGGAACAATTTAGAAGTTTTCATAATTATCTATTTAAAATTGAAAATTGCAAACAAGTTTTGAAAAGCCTCTCTTCAAGTGGTGGAAGCTAAAAAGCTATGACTCTGTGCAGCTGTAATATTGCCAATCCTGGATGTCGGAAATGTTATAATTTTCTTGAACGATCTAAAACCCAGCCTGAGCAAGTTAAAATTTTCAGCCATTTTTAATATCATTCCTTTTTTCCTCTAACGACTGCATTTTGTTTATTGTAATCAATTCAAGCGTTTCGGAGAACACAAGACAAGAATTGCGGGTTGTTTTTTAATTAAACAGGTGTTCAAATCACTTTTTCAAATCAATGCCTGCAGTTGTAATAGTAAGTAGCTGCACGACACCGTTTCTTGATTAAAAACAAAAACAAAACGAAACAAAAAATTACTCAAAATCAAGTGTCTCATTTCGCCTACCAATCCTTGAATTTCCGTTTGCATACTATTATTATAAGTCATTAGAAAGGATGCTAGATCTATCTATTGTTGGTTATGAGACAAAACGGGAAGTGCGTATATTAGTTCCCCCTAAAACGCTTTCAATATAGATCTTTGAAAAAAAAAACTTGACATATTACGTGTTGTACACTAACCTGTTTATGTACAAAGCCTAAAACCGAGAATAATAATTGTAAAATATGATATGCTTTAAAAACACCTCAACCAATTCTAAGGATAGAATATTTATTTTTCCACATACGTTGTAAAGAAAACAAACCTAGATGGAAGGAGTAGGTATACCTTGCTAATTTCTGTTGACTTGATCAAGCCAGTTTGAAATCAAATGTGTTCACGTCTCAAACATATTGAGATTACCAGGTGGATAAAATGCTAAAAGTTGACTTGTTGGTGACTGATGAAGTAATCAATGGGATCGTTATTCACCAATTTTTGGATAGAAATGAAAATATACTCTATAGTTTGCCTATCCGTGTTTGAAGTCCTGAGTTTGTCCAGCATGTTCCGGCATCACAATTTGAACCATTTCAAATTGATTCACTCAATACAAGGTTATAGAAGTAAAGCTTAATAATTTATATTGAAAATACTCGATACTTTGTGCAAACAGGCTTTAACATTACCTCTTAAATCTTTACAAAAAGTACAATATTGAAGATAAGAATATGGAATTGTCTTTCACTCTCTCTCTCTCTCTCTCTCTCTCTCTCGCTCTCTCTCTCTCTATCTATCTCTTTCTCTCTCTCTCCCTCTCTCTCTCTCTCTTTCATTCTCTCTCTCCCTCTCTCTTTATCTCTCTCCTCTTCCCTCTTTCTATCTCCCCATTCCTCTTTCTCTCTCTCTCTCACTCTCTCTCTCTCTTTCTCTCTCTCCCTATTCTCTCTCTTTGTTTTTTCTCTCCCTCTCTCTCCCTCTCTTTATTTCTATGTCTCTATCTCTCTCCTCTTCCCTCTTTATCTCTCCCCTCCCTCTTTCTCTCCATCTCCCTCGTTCTTTCTCTCTTTCTCTCTCTCGATCTCTCTCTTTCTCTATCTCTCTTTTTTCTGACTTATTGTGTTGCAGTTTACATCAGAACATCGGTGGGGACAAGCGACAGAATAAACCACCAAGTTTTATTCTTGAAGAAAGTGATGATGAAATAATCACAAAGAATACCAAGTTAAGTTGGGGAGAGGGGGAGGGGAACGATTTTTATACTATCCTTCTTCCTGTGACCTTTAGAGAGCCTTGAAGGAGTATTTGTATTTTTTAAAAAAAGATAACGTACCATGTTTAACTTGTTATTTTACGAATCCTTATTAATCATTATCAATTATCATAAATAGATCAAACTTTTACCCAATGACTGAGTCTCTTGTTTTTCTTTCTCTTTGCCTCTTTACTTTTGAACTAAAATAGATATTTATTTACTGTGTGTTTTTTTTACCTGGAACCAACTATAAATAGCTTTTTCATAAATTAAAAAAAAAGATAACAACTTTGTTCTGTAGGCTGACGTTTTCATTGGTTTATAAAAGTTATTTACCTTAAAAGCAGAAAAAGCAGGTTCAAGTAATCTATTTGCGGGCATAGTGGCAGAAATTGTTTTATGAAAAATCGTCATTTAATTCTGTAACTTTGCTATGCTGACTGATGGTCCTTTGACGAAGTACTGTTTCTAGATCAGTAACTTTGAAAAAAATCTGTACATATGTATAACCAACACCACTTTACGTGAGTGCGTAACTATGTGAAAGTAAAACGAACCACAGCAATAGAATTTCGAACACTTTCTCAACAAAAATCTATAAAATAATAGGCTTTTGGTTGAACTCCAATCACTATCTCCTCCATAACCACAGAACCGATTTAGATGAGGTTTTCTCTGATATAAATGAAAAAGAAATTGCATTGTGCTCTGATTTGATGTAGACTCGTACACATTTTCCGCATATATGAGATGTCTCGGCCTAAAGTTATTTGGTTCGTAATATTTTACGGTTACTCTTTTCATGTCTACTTCAGAATTTTTATTTTCTAGATCTAGAAATATGTGCAATGAGTTTGTTGGTAGCCAATCTATTGTATTGTAGAAATAATCTTTAACGCTTTATAATGTAAAAAGAGGTTGGTACGCAAAATAGAAAAATCGGTTTTGATCATTCGTTAAATCAAACTTAACATACTTTAACTTGTTGAATACAGGAGATCTCCATTATTTTCTTCGTATCTGCCCATTCGCATTCTCTATTACACAAAACATGGTTGATTGAACCATTTGATAGTATGCGCAATCACTCAATTGTTATGTACACGCCGTTAAACTTTTACCTTTCCTCTTCAAATCTTTTGGGTTTGGAAGGCATGCCCGAATGCGATCCATTGCAGGTAAAAAAAAAAAAAACTGTGGGCCTTGAATCTCCAGATCACAGGTAATCTTGGTCTAGATCTAGATTTTAAATTCAGTCCATTTCTACTTTAGTATCTTTATCTTCTAGATAACAAAAAATGAATAGAGAATTTCTAGATTTTGTAGGTCTTAAACAGATCAGACTTATAGGCAATCTAGAGAGTCTGTCACACTTTGGTGATTTTCTGTTGAGATTTCATTTTTGCCAATGAGGCTCACGATATGTATACCTTGATTTCAGTCTACATTTCTAGGTTTAGAAAATTTTAGAATAACTATTTAGGTCTTGGATCTAGATTTTTAGATCCATATGGCTTAATCTAATCTCATTTTAAGGTTTTGGTCTAGATTTTTGTTCTATTGATCTACTGAATCATAAGAATGGACTCATTTCCTGTATGTAGAACAGGTACTTCAACTAGTTTGTAATTTTCCGTATACTTTTTCAACTTCGTTTTAATTTTTTTAGAACTTTTGTTTATCATTAAAATCCTTGGGAGAAATAAAATTTAGACCCGTTTTCTTAAGTTGGTGGTTATGTGGTAATATTAAGTTTTGGAAGACCACAAGGAACATTATTAACATCACAGTTTGCCACAAAAGTAGTTTTTTTTTTAACATTTCATGCGCATTTTCGTTTAATAATAGCAGCAAATGCCTTTAGCTGGTCCACCAACAATACTTAGCCTTGTGAAACTTGTAATTTGTGAAAGAAATGGTGGGATTATACAAAACAATAACAAATAAATAATAATAAATATGTTTAGAATCCTCCACAGCTGAAGGCAGTCTCATGGCTTTACATATTTCCCCAAACAGACCTATACACGCGAGAACAAATTCAACTCATCTATCTCATCTATCAGAGCATTGCAGCATGGTAGCCTGTTAGGTGCTCAAGTACTAACATTCTACAAATTCCAAGCATTGACTTTAGCCCATTTTACAGGTGGGTGAAAGGGGAAAGTTAGGGTAAATTGCTTTCCCAAGGCAATAACAACATTACATGGTTGTGAATCGAACCTGTGACATCCAAATCTCAAGTCCGACGCGCTAGCCACTCTGCCATGCTGCCTCTTTTTAGTCACAAGACAAGTAACCTTGCGCTTGGTTTGGGTACGACAGAACGTGGAATAAGCCTAGAAACGGCCTCAGTTTTCAAAGTGAGTGAAAACCACTGTGGTGAAAACTTGACACTAATCAGAGCCTAGAGGCCCTAATGCTAAAATGGAAGACAAAATTGATGGCAGCTAAAACTTATGCTAGATCTAGGCCTAATCCAGATTCTAGATTAAGATATTCTCTAGATCTAGTTCTAAATCTATTGATCAAAGTTGATTTCTAGATCTGAGTCAATTGTTTGCACTTTTCCCCCTGTGCTTACTATTCTCTTTGTGACTAGGTTGAAGAGATGATTAGACAGCTCTTTTGTTAGTTCAAGCTACACAAAACAAACAATGACAAACAAAATAATAATAATATCAATTTTTTTATAATACGTTTTTGCTTAGACCTCTTTGACTTATTTTACATTTTAAAGGATAGGTATGCTGTGAGTAAAATTAGTAGACCATTGCTAAACCCACCGCACCAGAGAGCCGCGAGGGAGCACATCCCCATGTGCAGTCCATATGGGACTATCCAACGTCTCTAGAGGCCAAAAAGTTTAAGATCAGTCAATTTTTTGGCACCTTATTCAGACTATTCATCTTGATCTAACCTATGTTCCACAAAATTAAACAAAGTTGAAAAGCGGGCGAAAATTTAATTTATTTATCCTTCCGCCTATTACTTTTTGAAGCGTGTAAAATGAGTCCTAAAATTTAGATTAATGGTTATGACCTAACTATACTAAATGTTACGGAATTGTGTATCGAATGTGGTCTAAGGGCGTTTTTTTTTTAGCTGCTTAAAATTTTTTTTCCTATTATAAAGAAATGCGCCATCTCCAAGAAGAAATGCCGAAGAGAATGTATTTCACAAGTTGTGATGTAGATTTGGGTCAGAACCATTGTTTTTATACTCATGGAATTTGTTACTTGATATTAAAATTCAGTACGCAAATACACTTTAACAAACAGGCTTAAATATACTAAACTTTCAAAGTGAAATTTTTTGTTAACTTTAATTTTGTTCTATGCATACCTATATTGTCCTTAAAAATTCAAGGTGGGTGATTGAGAGCAGTACTCTATTCTATTGTAGACAGATAGGCACGATACAGCTGACCCAAAATCTGTGCGAATTGTCTGGCATATTTAAAAAAAGATTCGGAAATATCGCCCCCTCCTATAAGCATAAAGGTGCAACATGTTCAAGCATATCTTCAACTTTGAAGACAAAAATTGCAATTCCTATTTTCTCATTGCCTTCATTCAAACCTCCTTCGTGCAAGGACACGAGTGATAGTCTAATGTTTTAATTTGATTTTTTACAATAAACTCATGTAGTTTTGAATCCTCTAACCCGCAGGTAGTAGAAAATACCAATAACTTTGACGTCCAAAGCGATGCTGATGACTTACTAAAGTTGTGTCCCTTTTTGCAAATTTACATTACGTTTTTGAGACTTAGATGGTGAAACTGCAACGGTTTTACTTCGGGAAATTTATAATGATCATAAACATTTAAAAGGTGTTGTACTTAACAAAAACGAACAAAGACGAAGACTCCAAGGGAAAAACGGCAGTAGTCACTAAAAAATTCAGTGAAACTTTCTCTTTCAAAGGTTAATAAATCACCCATTATAGCTCTTTACTTTATCATACTCGTTTTCTCCAAAACTTTATTTACTTAGGCATGTTTTTCTTTAGCTTAAAGATGTTTAGATGTGTAAAGTAACTTTCTGTGATTGATTTTGGGGACCAGGGTCATTTTGTGACTTCTGCCGTTTTTTCCCTTGGAGTCTGACATAATCTCTATTTCATTTAAACTTTAAAAAAAATGATACAACAAATTGTTATCACGAAATTACGGTCATACTACTGGTGAAAATAATATTAACAATAATTTATGTTTATGGCGTCTTTGCTCAATAGCAGCTCAAAGCGCTTTACATAAAATCTTAACAAACGTAGGTCTAGGTTATTAAAAAGTTTACAGCTTTATCCTTTATTTAATAGTATTTAGGTTTAAAGATAAACGCGTACATAAAGCTGCATACTAAATATAAATCAACCATTAAAAGTAAATAAATTTAGTCTTAGAAATACAGTGTATACGTTGAATTCATTGAAATAATTTTATATTAAAAAGCTATGAAAAAGAGGTGAGTTTTCAAATTATACTTAAAAGTTGGTAGCGCCTTTGCATTTAGAATATAATCGTTTTACAGTTCTATTTTAAAAAGCCAGCAATACTATAACTTTTTTTATGTATGAGCGTACAACATCCTTCTAAAAAGGGACCAGGCTTTGAATCGGAGGGTGGCAAGATTTCATGGATTAAATGTCGCTAAGCTTGATTTCCTAAAACGCATACGAAATACTTATTATGTGGCTAGGCTATCTGTTAGTACACGTTTTAAATGTTTAAATTGACAACAACTGAAAGATGCAGAAACTCTTTTATTTGCGTGGTTTTGACCATAGTTTTATTTTGGGCTGTTTTATTACGAACATGCAGCAGGAACTACATTAAATGGCCACGGTTTTTCATTCGGCTTTGTTAATGAGAATATCATCTCAAACACGATGATTCACTGACATAATTTTTCTAAATCATATAGAGTCATGAAATACATCTCGATTGATAAAATGGTTAGAATTTTAATCTGGATATTTGGATCTAAATCTAGATAGCTCTCGATGTCATATAAAGGTTACGAACTATGGAGAAATGGCGTGAAAATAGGGAAAAAAACTAATCAAATGCATGCGTTAAATTGAATAACAGCATCCAACCTTATCTTCATGTGTAGCGATTCGTGACAAAATGCATCGTATAGGTTTAGGAAAATTTTGAGATCTTATGTGTAAGAAAACTACCTGGAACTTCAGTATTCTCTCCTATTTAGGGGTAGTTTTTCTCAGGTATTAATTCAAAATAAAAGAAAAACATTTTCTACCAGTTTACCCACATTTAGAAGACTCTAATGCCTTTTGATAAAAAAAAACCTTCTTGTGTACAGTGAAATGTACTTGAACTAAACAGGTCTAAAAATTTTTTTGGGTGAAGGAGGATCAGTTTAATAGAAAAACTTGGTGAAGCCACGTTGTGTGTCTGTATGTCAGGTGTCTTTATCGTTCTCTTTTATGAAAATCACATTGGATTTTTTAATTTTGTATTATAAAAAGATAAATGGTACGTTCAAATTCATTAGTGTACGACAAAAAGTAGGTTTCGATGTGCAAGTTTGTTTGTTTGTTTGACTTTTAACGTCCCAGTCAACTTCGAGGTTATATCAGAGACGGTGCTCTGGACAATTGAAAGCGTGCTGTTACACTAAGTTGTAAGGAGCGCTTGCGTACACCACAACCAGTTACATTGTCCTGACACCGGGCCGACCAGACTTAACACTAAATCCGCAATGCCAGAAATTAGGCGGATCAGTGGCTAATACCAATTTTAAGGTCCTTGGTTTGATTCGGTCCAGGATCGAACCACGCACCTCCCGATCTCTGAGCGAGTGTCTTACCGCTAGCCAACAGAGCCGGTTCGATGTGCAAGAATTTAGATGATACACACAATATATAACTAACACAAGTCGGTACCGTTATGAAGGAAACAATATTGAAACAAAAAAACATTATACACACGTGTGTACAATAGCATCCTCTCTTTCATTCAC
>BMAT01001618.1:148485-162086 GCA_019649035.1 Elysia marginata | reverse complement strand
CTCTCTCTCTCTCTCTCTCTCTCTCTCTCTCTCTCTCTTCCCCTCTATGATTATAGTCAATACACTATTGTGTGATTGATATACTTAAAAATCTCGATTTTAGAGGCTTGCCTGACGAGGTGTATAAAGGATTTCACCTCTCAATCTTTAAAATGAAATAGTTGAATGTTATTCAGAATTGACTTGCTTTGGGCATGCATGCCTTAGATAGGACAGTTTCTAAACTTCAAAATTTAAAGGTGATTTTATCTGGTTTTTAATGACATAAACATTAAAAAAAGAAAAAAAACGTACATAAAAAGCTGTAAATCCTTCGACAACTCAAAATATGGTAAAAAAGTAAAAAGGCTACATTACTACGATCACAAAACTAAAAGAAACTTTAAAAAAGCGCTCAATTTTCCTTCTCACGGAATAACTTTAAAACAAATGGAATTCCCCGTATGCTAGTCCTAAAACCTTTTAACGAACGCAATTTAAAATAAAATGAGAAAAGCAGAAAAAGAAAAAAAAGAAAGCGCCCCTTCCGCTTATAACCGTTAGATCAAAATCTAAATCTAAATTCCCTCTTAAGAGTTTTGAATTTGATCTAATTAAGTAAATATGGTCAACAAAACGCTCTTTTACTTCCGTGAAAATTACCTAGAGTAAGTAGGCCTAAAAATTTTGAGACGAGTTTCTATGCCTGAGTTTATTTAGATCTAGATTATATCTAGACTTAGATGCCTACTTTAGTTTCTGTACCTCTCCTTTGAAATCTAAAATATAGATCTAGACCTAGATTAGATTTTCCGATAACCTTTAATTTCTTAAGAAGGTTTCGACACTACAACGTCCAAACTTTAAATGTTTCATTTGTTGAAGAAAGTCATAGATCTAGATCTTGCCCTAGGCCTAAGGCGTTCTTTGTTTGAAACAACGTGAATAGATAATAGAGGCTCAAGTTTAGACTATCATCTTTAAAATCCATCTTAGATAATGATAATTATTTAATAGTATCTTGAGCTATTTCAAAATTGGTACTTAAATTTGATGGCAGTCATTCCATAGTTATATACCCCTTTAGGCCTACCAAATTTTACTGTTTTGGATACTTTATGAATTATTCCTTTTTACCTTCAATGTACCTAAAACTCCCCGTTTTTCACCATGCTCAATTTATAAATGCCTTTGTAAGCTTATTATCTTGTCACTTGTGAAGATGATAGATATGGTGAACATTGTTTTTTTTATATCTAAGAAATTAGAAACCATTGAAAGCGTCCACAAACAGAACATACAAAACTTAAAAGAATAATTATGAATATATAATATATTTTAAATGTACGGTTCCGGTTAGTGAAATAAAGTGGAGTGTAATGCTTGTGGAAATTATTTTTTTTTAATTCGGCAAAAAAAATGAATTTCAACAAAAAGTTCAACCGGCATTAGTTCGTGACAAGTACAATATCCTACATCGGTTTAAAAAAGGACATGTGGAAAACTCTGATGCCCACAACTTAGGGACAAACACGAGTCCTCTATAGCGTTACAAAAATTAATATTTGCATACAGAATATTTTTGGCACCATCAGCAACTACCACCGATGTACTAAAATTGCGCAATAAAGGATTGTGTCAGAACATTAAGTTTTTTCTCAAATTAAATTTTTATTAGTTTGTTTTACAAAATAACATTTTTCCTTAAATAAATGTTTATTAGTTTGTTTCAGCATAGAACTTTTTTTCCTAACTTAAATGTTTATTATATATTAGGGCTGTTTCATGAACTTTAAATAAAATTCGATTAAAGTAGACGAGTTCCTTCTTGGCAATGGTGAGTTTTTAGACTTAAATGAAGCTCTAGAGCTTTTTTTTCTTATCAGCACCTCCATACTCTCTAACGAGCTGGTCGCCGATGGATCCACCTTTTGCATTTTACATGTAAGAGAAGTTCGTCGTGAAACAGCCCCATGGATAGCTGAATAAAAATAGACGAGTTTATATTTATCTATGGTTGGTAGGTTGTTTGAATTTAAAGTCCCAGTCAACTTCGAGATTATATTCAGAGACGGCCCTGTGGATAATTGAAAGCGTGCTGCCTTACTGCGATGTAAGGAGCGCTTGCATACACCACACCCAGTCAAATTATTCTGACACCGGGACGACTACACTTAACACTAAATCCATATTGCCAGACACTAGGCAGATTAACTGCTAAAACCAATTTTAAAGTCCTTGGTTTGACTCGGCCGGGGATCGAACCACGCACCTCCCGATCTCTCAGCCAGTGTCTTACCGCTAGGCCAATGCGCCTATGTCTCTACCTACAGGAGCGGAAACGAATTAAAGTTAGGACAAGTCTCTAATTTAAATTCCTATCGAAGTTTTTTGGGGTTTGTTTTGTTGTACAAGGAATAACTTGAAATCCCCAGCGAAGGTTTCTCCCGAACGTCTGCCTTAAACTCAGCTTTGTTGGTCATGTCTCTGCTCTAAGGATCTGGGAAGAAGAATTTGCTGGAGGACATGTTCTCTCCTAAGGACATCTCTCTGTGTTAGACACTCTCAGGCGTTTACTAACTTAAAAAAGAATAATAATAAACAAGCTTCATGGGTTTAGTTAGTGTTACTCGGAACAATTTTCGCCCATGACCGTTACACACAAAAAAGTTTTCTTGGAAAAAAATGTATTACTAATAATTCTGTAATTTTGTCTTTCTTCTACAAGGCCTTGGTCTCATCGACGGCTCAGCTGCGTTGCCCTTGGAGGAATGGCCTTAACCTTTGCTCTTATGGCCATGTTGACCGCCATTGTGGCCAGCACACAGAGCCCATGGTCAAGGTCACGTTCAAGGTCGCCAAGACAAACCAAAGCTCTCAGTTTAAGAGACAGCTTCGCTCTGACACTGCTCGGCGGCCAGCTGGCAAACTTTGCATTTGGGTCAATTGCCGTCTGGTTTGGGTTGGTTTGAACGGTTTTACATTTGTTTTGTTTTAATATTCAGTCACTTTACTGAAAAGGTAGTTTGACTAGAAACATTATAAGTAGTAATGTAAAAGATTTGACATTAAGTAAGATTTGTGTTCTGGCTGTACAACTGATCGACCATAACCAAGCTTGTCTCAATTCACACAAAGCAGCTAAACCGAATACATTAATTATTAGGCACTTTCTTTGACTGCCTTCAACCATTAGATTTATTCCAAGTTTTTATCAGACCTAGTTTATTCAAAAACCTTCCCCACGTAAATCGCCCTACGTAAATTAACATGTGCGGTCCTTTTTCGTTATAAGTGCAAAATAAAAGCTGGAAAAAATTTATCAATGCGATTTTTGTCGAGCTGTCGTTATAGATAATTTGTCTAATAAAGCTCATGCACCACTTTGTTTGCTAAACTAGGCCAGTATAATAAGTATTTGTATATACGATGTTACTCTTCGACCTTCATGTAGAATTTCTACGAATTGATTACTATTTTGGAGGAATGGGGTAGTTTGGCATCGGCCTAAAATACTGAAACTACATAAGATTAAGAGAAAATGAAAGATAAGACCAAAAATTTAAAATTTTAAAAGTTTGGTACAATATCCAATTATGTATATGATGTGTTTATTTCTAGGACATCAGAGCTTCAAGGTTTCCTGGCTACCACTACGTGTACAAGTCTTATCGCAGTAGGTGTGGCTTCACAGTGGAACGTCGCCCTCTCTACACCCACTTTGGCGCTTTACTACGTTCTTATCATTGCCTGCCTTGACCAAGTTTTCCAACCAGTCAATCAGCGCAGAGGGGCGGAGCGAGTCAGGCAAAACAGGGAGGAGCTAAGAGATGGGCATAGAGCAGTTCACGAGACAGGGGCGAATGGAAGGCTTGAAGGAAACCACCAGAACTGTGGGCTTATAAACGTTGCAAACTGCCTGACGTGGTGGAGGAGCAGTGTGGGCGTGTTGTTTCTTGTAGGCGTGGTCAATGTTTCCACTCTGGTGGCTACTCATTACTCGCTGTCTGAAGTGGATCACGCATTGGCTTTTAATGCTTCTGCAGAGGAACATCTACCATTACAGTCTTTTTGTCACCGTTTCTTTGCTTTCCCAGGTAAAGTAGACAAATCTTAAAAACGTCTTAAGAACTTTTCTAAATTCGAATGATATTTTTCATAAAGTTTATCATTTCTTCTTTAGCGTTTAGTTGTTGTGTGGGAGGTCAGACCAGGATATAAGCCCTGTTCATGAAATCAACAGTTGTCTGGAGGTCTTGAAGGTCTCCCCAGAGCGTCTGTCGTAAACTCAGTTCTGTTGACCATGCTCTAAGCGCGTGGGAAGAATAATGTGCTGCAGGACATGTTTTACCTAGGGACATCTCTCTGTGTGAGACACTCGCAGGCGATAGAGGTGGTTCAGTGGCCTGCAGTGTCCAGTGCGAAGGCGCAAGACTGTAGTTTGATGCCTACGAGGAAGTTTGTCAAAGGCAACGAAGACAGCAAGTATTTTCTTCTTTTCTTGATATGCATTTTCAAGCTCCTGAGCCAGGTAAATCAGCAGATACTCTGTGATGTGATTTTTTCCTATACCCAGGATGCTGTTTATTTTCCAGTTGTTAAAGGAGACTGGAATTGATAATGTGTTCCATGACCTTGCCGAGGCAGCTTAGAAGGCTGTTGGGCATGTTCCTGGGTTTCTTTGTTTTTTATGTTCATGTTTTTTTTAACTATCGAGACAATGACTGCTCGTGTCCAGGAGGAGTATGTGCGTTTGCCTTTTATTGAGGATTGATTGGAAATTATGAGAAGCTTCTGTTTTACTAGGAGGTTTAGGTGTTTTATCATGTTATTTAATATGCCATCGTTGCCAGGGGCTTTCAGGGAAGACTGGAAAAGGTTGTGCATGGTTCTGTATCTGTGAAGCTTGATGCCATGGTGCTTTCATGTCTCTATGTACATGTAGTTCCTTGGGTTCCTTTCTCACGTCCTTTTCGCGTTGGTGTGCTTTAGTTGTCTTACTTTCTTATTGGTATAACTTTGCAAGAATATTAGCTGCTTGCCGCCCTGAGTAGTGAGTCCAGTTTTCTCCTTGCACTGTCTTTACATAAACTCTTTTCTTCATTTAGTGAAGTGATAAGGTTCAGTACTCTTTCAGAATCTCCCTCTTTATTGGGGCCGCTCATCTTTTCAGTAAAAGTCTTTCTAATCTCAATAGTCTTCAGTAATTTGGTGGAAGGCTTTTCCTAGTCAAAAGAAGGCAAAGGCCAAAAGAAGACATACGTTTAGTCCTACCGATATGAAAAACGGTAGTGCAGAGAGTGGGCTGAGAAAGAAATAGAGTGAGAGACAGAAAAGAGAGAGATAGAGAGAAAGAGAGAGAGAGAGAGAGAGAGAGAAATAGAGAGGGGGAGGGGAGAAAAAGAGAAAGAGACAAGGGAAGAGCAGGTTGATTTAAAAGATACCGAAACGCCAATACCGTAATAATTATTTTAAAATGTTTATCCAATAACCAATACTGGCTGATTTGTTCGACCAAAAGTTATTAAAAAAGCGGACTAGGTATTTTTCCTACTGCCTCAGAGAGATACAACATACGTGTGGTCATAATGAGTCTGTAATCTTCTTTTACCCTTGAAAACAACTCATTAAAAATTTGTTTTGAATCTTTTTAATAATACATTGGCTTGGAGAGATGTTATAATCAATATCGTGTTGTTTTTTTTGTCTTTTAAAGAACTGTTTCCACGTCGCCAAATGGGAGTGGTCTTCATAGTGTCCGCCGGTATCACCGCCGCCGCCATCTTGGTCTTGTCTCGCCAGTTAGACCGGAAAGGGAAGCGACACCGTGCTGTGGATACAGTGAGGTCCGGGGATGCGGAACGGCTGCGATCCTTCACTCGTCCGCCCAACGAGGGTGTTCATTTCCACCACTACGCTGCACCGTCACGTCTGCCAGCCTCTCTGAGGTTCGGAGACGGTACCAATGATGAAGTTGGCTACAATCCGACCAGTTTGAGGGCTGAGTTGGTAACAACAACGCAAGCTGGTGAAAACAGACGTCTGCTATCAATGGGATCTGATAGTGCAGTTGAAGACGTTACCTCTCTGGATTCAACAGCCACACAAGGTCCCTGGAGTGACCACGAATTTTATGACATAGAAAGAACGCGACATTTAGTACAATCACCGCCACCTCCAGACTGTAGCATTAGGGCAAACAGCAGAAGAACAGCTGCGGTGTTTCTGTCAGAAACATCTTTATACTCCACTTCACAAGAAGCCATGATCTCACCAACAGGTCAAAACCATCACATACTATATCAGCCTTACTTCAAAGAAACGGACAGAATTGGCACCCAGCTTCCAAGTCAACGAGCGCACTCTTTAGATGTGGCCAGCCTTGACATTCAAAGATCGACGAATGAAAACGCAAGACCTCAACAGCTCGAGATTAATGTGCAGGGCGCTGTCCAATCATCTTCAAGCAGCAATCGAGCGGATCAGGTAGCTCCGGGGGCGAATCAGCAGCATGCTCGAGAAGAAAGAGATGTGGAAGGCCTTTGGGAGAGGCTGCAGCAACTGAGGCTGGTAGATCTGATCTTCCCGCACAGACACACGGGAAAGAACCCGAAACGCTTTAGTCATACAAAGTGGGTTTTCGAAAAGATTTAACAATTGGTTATTATTTCACCCATGTTTACCTTGCGTCATAAGAACAAGAAATATGAATAGAACTAAAAAATTATAAATCAATTATACTTGAGCTTGTCAGGATATATCAGTCCCTAGTCTAAATTTTAAAATAATATGTCACCCCAATCCCCAAAAAACTAGCTAAAGTCAGAAAAGTTCATTTTTTAATATTTCATTTGAATAAAAAGCATAAAGCTCAAACAACATTATGCAAAAGGCACAATGAATTTATATGTAATAGTTTTTTTAGGGGTGAGCAGTGGCGCAATCGGTAGGGCGGTTGACCGCTATCTGAGAGGTCCCGGGTTCGATCCCCAGTCCGGGCTAAACTTTTTTTGCTCCCCTGTGCCCACCCAGCATTTGATGGGTAGCTAGGTCTCTTAAGACTCGGCGAAAGTAAAGGCGGCGAGGAAAGCAATGGCAAACTACCTCACTATGCCGTGTGCATATAAAAACAAGGACCCTGCTCCTTGTTCCCCTACGCTCATGTCGAGTATGGGACTACCTTTACCTTTACCTTTAGTTTTTTTATAACTATTCAAAAGAAGATTTGATTGAATTTTGATTGAGTTAGAAACTTAGAAATGACCAGTTGCTCAGACTTGGACTACGCGACTGTAGTTGAGTTTTCGGAGTTGAGGTCACATTTGATATCGAGCCACTCACATTTAGCACACTTCATGCCCAAAAAAGAGATTGCTAAACTTAAAACTCTAGTCTTTCTTTGGGCTCGAATATTTCATTATATTGATTTATAGCAAGTGTTTGCATTAAAAGAGCTTTAACTAAAAACTAATGTGAACGCATCAGTCTGGCGTGTTAATTTTTTTCCTTACTTTTCTTCTCTATATTTTCAGAGTAGAACACGTTAGAGAGGAGATTCTACCGGCTTCCTCATCCCGACAGCATCTCACGAGTATTCCTAGTTCAACCTTGACCTTGTCAGAGGTCATGACATGTCACAGTGTCTGTGTGTCGGGAGCACTATTTGTCCTTACGTACACGATAATGGCCGTTTACCTGTTGCTCACTGATAATGGTTGGGGAGTGGGCAATATTGTTGGTCGCTACAGGTAAATAGTAGATCGTGTTTTAAAAACGGTTCCCAATTTCTAATTTGTTTGCTATATTCCGTTCCACACAAAATATCCATGGTTTTATGGCAATATCTTGTCCAATCCTCTATATTTTTCTTTTAATTTGCATGTGGTATTGAATCATTCTTATGTTGTAAAATTTTCGATTTTCGAAATCATCAGATATTCTGTGCAGCACTTCTTTCGTTATTCATGTTATATTGGTTGTTTTTTTTATAAAAGTTTACAGCACTTAGAATGGGTTATTATAAGTGAGGTATATTACACGAAGGTCTTTAGTTTACCACAGCGTCTACGTTTAGTTTTTGTGTTGTCTGCTTTGCAGAGTGGCTATTGTCACAGATATGTCAATGTCTGTACTCAAGGTCTGGAGGTTGTGAGTTCGATTTCCGACCATGCCATATTGTAATTGCCTTGGAAAAGCAGTTTATCCTAACTTTCCCCAGTCCACCCATCTGTAAAATGGCTACCCAGCTACATGCAATTCTTAAATTTGTGATATGCGCCTGCAACACCCTGCATATGAGTTAAAAGCGGCCTATAAATGTAGTGGTAAAATGCTGGGGCATTAGTGGCACTGCTCTGTGGCGACACAGTAACACTGAGTAACGAAGCCAAATTTTCCGAAAAGGATTACTAAAGTGTTTAAAATAAATTAAATAATAAATACATTTTTGTGGCTCACCGAATAAGACAAAAAAAGTGTTTCATTGCGTGTAAAACACAATTTCCTTTGTTTCTATACGAAAAAAAATCTGCCTAGAAAGGCAAATTGACGTGATTGACATAAAAATTCAAATAAAACCAGAGAAAAACAAAAATGTATTGGTAAAGAGGCGGAGATTCTTGCTTGAAACCGACTATAGACATTTTAAATTGAGTATAAACAGTGCACAATCCCAGCTACATGCAATTCTTAAATTTGTGATATGCGCCTGCAACACCCTGCATATGAGTTAAAAGCGGCCTTCAAATGTAGTGGTAAAATGCTGGGGCATTAGTGGCACTGCTCTGTGGCGACACAGTAACACTGAGTAACGAAGCCAAATTTTCTGAAAAGGATTAATAAAATGTTTAAAATAAATAAAATAAATAAATTCATTTTTGTGGCTCACCGAATAAGACAAAAAAAAAGGGTTTCGTTGCGTGTAAAACACAATTTCCTTTGTTTCTATACGAAAAAAATCTGCCTAGAAAGGCAAATTGACGTGATTGACAGAAAAATTCAAATAAAACCAGAGAAAAACAAAATATATTGCTAAAGAGACGGAGATTCTTGCTTGAAACCGACTATAGACATTTTAACTTGAGTATAAACAGTGCATAATCAGTTCTAACTCTCTTCTTTTACTTATTTACTGCAAGTTAAAAAGATACAGAACAGCGAAAGTTTATTATCTTTGTTCAGTGATTTATTCGATCGAGCCGTTTACCCTTTCCTTTTTCCTTTCTTTTTTATTCATCCATTTGTGCTTTATGTATAGACCAATACCTTGGTTGATTCTTTTGTTTTTAAAATTTTCTTTTTTTTCCAAACAGGTTCATTGACAGCACGTTCGAGCCTTATCTAGCACTTCTTCTCGTCAAGGCGGCATTGGACTCGTTTTTCTGCTTCGCGGCTTTGGTCTCCTTGCTGCCGATATTTCTCAAAGGGTAGAAGGATCCGTTCATGAGGTTTGGGGGAAGCGTGGCAGAGTGGCAGAGGGGTGAGCGCCTCGGACTTGAGATCTGGAGGTCGCGGGTTCCATTCCCGACCATGTCATGTTGCGATTGCCTTGGGAAAGCAATTTACCCAAACTTTCTTATGTCAACCAAACTGTAAAATGGGTACTGGCTAAAGGCAGTGCTTGAAACTTGTGGAAAGTTAGTATTTGAGCGCCTAACAGGCTGCCGAATTGTAATGCTCTGAACTATGAGTTGAATTTGCTCTCGTGTGTATAGGCCTGCTGGGGTAAATATGTAAAGTCATGAGACTGCCTTCGGCGGTGGAGAACTTTTAACATGTTTATTTATTTATTTACCTCGAGACGAACTGATGAGACCAAACTTGACCAAGTGATGCTCAGGACCCAGTGACAATAATTAAAGGTTAAGAGAGCTTTTCTTGTGTCCTTTTACATATTGCGCGTGCCGCACTGAGGCTAAGAATCAATGACAAACAGGTTAAGCGGCTGTTATCTGTTATAGCTTTTACATGGTAATGCGCCCATCTGAAACGGTGTAGCTGAGAGGGACAGACGTTTTTAAAAGTCAAAGGTACAGAGGATGTACAAGATACATATTTAATTGTATGTCATAAACAGTAAATGAAATGACCATAAAAGAGGTCCTCAGGTGTCATATCTATCACATCATGCCAGCCGCATGTATATTCCTTTGGGTTTTTTGTGGAAGGATCAGTAAAATTGTTGTGAGTGTTGGTTGATTTGCTAGGGCGGTTGAACTCAACTTTAGACGCCAGGCCTTCGATCACATGCCAGGTCAATTTTTTAACGCACCCCACCCCCTCTACCCGGGCGCGGGAATGAAAACTCCACTAGATATCTGTAGGTGACGTCACGTCTCCCTAAACTTTGGTCGCGCCAGATCTAAATCAAATTAAAAAAAAGCATAAGTAACTATTTGGCACGTTAATTTATCAATAATGATTAAAAAAAGCTTTGTCCAAAGATGTATAGGATTCTATAGATTTAAAAATTTCAACAGCGAATCGTAGTATCACAGGCTCTCATCACAGAGAGAGACAGAGGCCAAGAAAGCCTACAGTGCTGCCAGTCTGCTTCATTTGATACTTTCTGAACCTTCCATTCTTCGTCTTGTTTGAAGTTAGATTGGGTATCAAGCATCGTGATGGGGTCAAGGTTTTCAAAAATAACCCAGTCAATGACATCATAGGCACGCTTCAGTAGTTATAGTTCCAGGGTTTAGAGAGTCACCTACAGAAGTCTAGTGGAGTTTTCCGCTCCCTGGGCCTACGGAGTACAAACTAAATAGCGATTTCCTTTCAGACTCGGCGAAACAACTTGTAGCGTGGAAAGAGATGGCAAACTTTTCTCGCTTTCCTCCGTAAGCCGTATACGATCAACAATGTAGACAATACTAATTATTCCCAGACGCCTGCGTTGACATAAGGACCAAACTTTTTCTCAATGAGATTTAAACTTGGAAGCTAACGATGTGTGAATTTTCATGGATAGCGGACGTTCTTGTGAAAGGAAGGTCAAACTCAAAGTTTTGTATCTGACTGTCTAGGTTCTTGCATTTTGTTGACATCATAGAAAAATTGATGACACTTTTGGTTGAAGATTTTTCTATTTCTTTCGTTTTTGTTTTATATTCAGAAAGCGCAAGTAATTTAAGAAGAGAACAGACGTATATCAACATTAATAAAACAAACAAATTTGATAGCAGAAATCACTATTTCTTTGAGAAAAGATAGATTTACTAAATATTTTAGATCGTTGCGGAGAAACTGGAAGGAGTTCCACTCCTCTTCAGACAGGTGACAGCAAGAAGAATAACAAAATATCGGGACAAGGTAAAAAAAACCAAACGTACGTTGGCAATCTTTTTTGGTTCTTTTTTTTCCCCGTGCCTTTTCTATTTTTAGGATGACCCGGTTGGTTAATAATGTTATTGACAACTCTCAATTAGATATCTGTACATTTAGGTACTGAAATAAAGTAATTAATGGCCTCTATCTATGATCATTTGTGGGTTAATTAGTTAATTTCGCTGATTCCTCCGCTCAATAGAGTCGCGAGCAGGCACCTTTCCTCTTCTCAGCCCCTATTGGGCCGACCAGGCGTCACCTTTGATCGAAAGTTTGCATCGTATCTCGTGCTATGGTGACTTTGTTAGATTTAGTGATCTATTGCTATTCTAATTGGAGATCAGTTTCAGTATGTATAATAAAGGACAGGACATGATTGTATGAAGCATTCGACATAGGAGTGACATTAACATATCTATTGGGTGGTAATAGTTTTAGATAAATTTGGTAATCAGTTAGATGTTACGGAAAGTCTGGGTTCACTCATGTTCAATTTATTTTCAATACATTTTTGTGTCGTTTTTTTTCAACCTTTAAAGCTTGATAGTTCTAAATATTTACGAAAAGGTCGGAATAAATTAAGCTACATGACATTTTTCATTTGAGTTGGTTTTTTGTCACTCTGTATTGTACCCGATATTTTTATTAATCCATTTGAAACAAAAATTTTATCCTTATAAATTATCTTTTTTAAAATTTTCAAATGATGATTTTTTTTGCTGTTTATGTTGATTAAAATTTCTCCTTCTAGAAACCATTGCGATGACCATCACCATCATCATCATCATCATCATCATTATCACCATCATCATCATCCTCATTATCGTCATCATCATCTATCATCCACCATCATCTATCATCCATCACCATCACCACCATCATCACTACTGTTACTAGTTTCATCGTCACTAGTATCATCACCATTATTATTACTACGACGACTGCTGTCGTCATTTCATCATCACTGAGACTATAGCTACCCATCACCAAATTTATAATTTTCATCATTATGACTGGCATCTTCTGTAATCCCATCACGACAACCACCACTATCCTCATTATCAGTACCGATCCAGTTCTATTGGAAAAACTTTGGCCATCCGCGGCTTCCAAATCTCAGTTTTAGTTGAAAATGTAGTGCCCGCTTATCAAAAGGTTGTATTGTAAACTATACACTGCAAGACTTATCTCTTTGGATACAACTGATTAAGTTTGGTAAAATCATCGGTAAGTAGATAGTAGTTCAGAGTTTTCTCAGTACACTTGGTAATAATAAGCATTTCTAATAATACAAACAAAAATGGTGGTATTAATGATGACAAATAATAATAGTATTATTAAATAATAATAATGATAACATTAGTAATAATAAATAAAAGTTATGATTAAAAAACAATAATTATAATAGTTTTAATAGTAATAATAACAATAATAATGATAATAATAATAATAATAATAATAATAATCTTTTTTCTAATGGAAGGAGAGGTGAACTTTCAGACAGAAAAGGCTTTTTTTTGTGTGTGTGTGTGTGTGGGGGGGCCTTAAACATTGGGAAAATTCGCCTATCCATTTCAAGTCACATTAAATTGATGTAAGAGGGCATTTAGAATGGTCTATGATCTCTGCAAATATTTATGGTTTTTTTTTTAATTCATGTGAAAATCGTAGTGCCTATCCAAGTTTTTCCTCCATTTTAAATCTATTTTCGGTTTCACTTGAGCGTCAAAATGCGTTCATGACATAACGCGTTCGCTGGTGCTGAATAAATTTTTGGACTTTTTTATTTTCACTGAAAGATTACAGTGCGAAACGCATATCATATTGTAATGGACGGAGAGGTGAACTTTCAGCTAGAAAAGGCTGTTTGTGGGAGGCTTAAAAATTGGGAAAATTAGATTATCCATATCAAATCACACTAAAGCGGTGTAAGAGGTCATTTAGAATGGTCTTTTATCTCTGTAAATAATTGTGCTTTTTCAGTTTATGAGAAAACCGTTATGTCTATCCAAGTTTTTTTTCTTCATTTTAAATCTTTTTAGCATAATTATGACAAAGAACTTTTAGGTAGGCACTAAAGCATCATGAAAACATGATTTGATTTGACTGAAATGATTTACAAACAGATGACCAGGGCCCTGTTGGTTTGACTAAATCTACATCACATCCTTAGGTCCCTTAGAGAAATATAGATCTAGAACCTAGGTCTAGGATTAGTAAGAACATTTGCGCTTGAAAATAATCATCTAGGTCCAGGATTAGTTAAATTAGTAGGATCATTTGTGCTTGAAAATCAA
>BMAT01001618.1:125467-137340 GCA_019649035.1 Elysia marginata | reverse complement strand
ATTAGGTGGAAATATACATCTCGAAAGTTATAGATTTAGACAAAACAGTATTTATAAATTCAGATTCTCGAACTCCCAAATATAAAAAAAAGTCTCTTTAAATTTTTTTGTAACCCAAGATGACAAAATCAAGTGCAAACATGAAAACAAGATATAGGTAGAAAATTGTATTCATACTTTTAGAATTTATTTTAGAAAGAACAAATTCTTAGCTATTTCTTTTAAAAGAAAATACCCGAAATGTCTGCCTTTAGTATGATTCGAATCTTTGACTTATAGATGCTTGGGTACTCACCGCCTTGCCACTTAAGGAAACTTATACCATGTCGCCACTACACTCCTTTTAAAAAATGTTGCAAGGCTAGTCAAAACTAAAAAAGGTTGTTTCATAGAGCGGAAGGAAATGTGTATATTTAACAGTATGCAAAAACAGTTTAAATTGCCGTTCAGGTTAACATGAGAATAGAATTTGGCTATCAAAGACTGTCACCAGTCGATAGTCACGTTAACCATTTGTGACCCAACGTGGTGAAACGGAAGCATACCAGTTTGTCACAGGACTAGTTTGTCATAGGTACGTTTTAATAAAAAAAAAAATGAATGTCAACCAATAAATTTATCGAATAATCAGCTTTGAAAAGACTTTAGAATCTGTTTTCTAGATATAGAGGGAGATAAAAAATTCAAATCTAGACTGCTAGATCTAGCTAGATCTAGAATTAGAAGTCTAATCTAGATCGAGATAGAATCTTATGCTTAGATTATATTTAGTTTTAGAATCTACATTTAGACTTTTCTGAAACAGATCCGTGTGAAAGTTTAGTTAACTCAGTAAGAAGTCTAGATCTATAAATTCCTCAGGAAAAGACCATCACACAGCCGATAAACTGTGACAAACTGGTCCTGTGACAAAGTGGGCCTCTGGCAAACTGGACACCCCCAGTGAAACCAGGCTTATGTCAAAGTTTGGACATTTGGAGTTTTTAGTATTATAAGAAAGCTTCATATAAGTACTAAAATTAGAAAAAAAATCTTTACTCTAACTTTACTACTAGAACCTAAGATATTTGATGTATATAAGACATTTTTTTGTTTTTAACGGCTATTTCGTGGGTTTGGCCCAGTTTGACATAAGCCTGATTTCACCATGTCGCGTCATATTTGGCTGCATTAAAGTCAACACAAACCGCAAACACCAAAGTAATCAAGCAGGCAATACCACAGGATGCGAACACCCATTCCCAACCTAATCCCTGCATCATTGGCGTAACTACCACTGCGCTCAATATACCTATAATAAATATACTGGAGTATATTAATCCATAATTAACCGAGAAATGGGCAGGTCCAAACACTCGCAGACAGGCCGTAGGAATAATGGCCGAATACACAGTATGAGCAGCCGCTAAACCTAGCACTAGAAACGTATAGAGAACATCGCTGACTTGTGGAGCCAAATACCAGAAGAAGCAGAGGACGCTGTTCAGAGAAAGACTGAAGACGAGGGTGTCTTGAATTGTAATTATATGTTTGTCTAACAGAAAGCCTAAAATGATTCGAATAAGGGTAGACACGATCGGGAGAAGAGTTCCTACCAATGTCAAAAACCTGTCATTGTGGATGTATAGGAGAGCAAACTGTTTGTAGTATTTGCCCTTTAGCAAAAGGCCGTAGACTGTTACTATACCGTAAAAGTAAAGAACGTAAAAGACAGGAGTCTTCAAAGCTTCTAAAGGCTTCAAGGAGACTTGCTGTCCAAACTGTTGATTTGTATTCGTGGACATTTCCTGATCAGTGTCTTGTTTGAGTTGAATGGGATTGCTTTGAGCGAAGGTAGACGGTTTGTTGGGATTAGAGTTTTCTTTGATGTTACTGTTGGAACCGTAAGACTCGGGGTTGTTTAAGTTTAGCTCAGTATTTGATACGGGCTGCAGTTGATCGACAGGCTTTGATCTGTCCATGATGCTCGGAGTGTTGCCCCCAACAACTGCGGCATTAGACACAGCATAAGATACTGGTTTAGGAGGTGATGCCAGCAAAATATATCCTACAAACTGGGTACCACATGTTATAGCAGCATAGCAAATCAAAGCTAGTGGAACCCTTGCCAATAGTTCAGGCTGTGAAAAATACGCCTTCAGCCCTTCATTAACGTTAGGTTTAATGTTATTCGGGTTAACGATAAATGTGATGAGTTGGTTCTGTAGCACTGAGAGCGCTGTGGCGGTGCTTGTTGTTGTAGCCATGAGCACGGCAGCTCGGTCTGGTGCCCAGTTGTTCACGTTCTCAAAAGCTACCACTGAGGTAGTTCCCTGGACTACACCCATCAGGACCCCAAGCAGCAACGTCGTCCAAGCAACGGACACTTGTATAGACCAGGCAGAGGCGAAGAGTCCGGCGTTCCCAAGTATAGCCACGACAACGCCTATCCATTTGAGTCCTATCTTTCCAGCTAAGAGCTTCGTGAGAAGAATCCCCGGGCAAGTGGTAGCGATGTAGAGACTGAGGATCCACTCGCTGTCGATATCCAAACACCCGGGAGCGCAGGAAAATTGGAAATAGGAATTCATATACTCCGCAAGGTTGCCATACACCCAGAAAAAGCTAAGTGGTGCCATCACTAGGTGTGCGCCTACAATAGAGCAGTACTTCACAAAGTTTTCCCTCATAGTGGTATCTTTTTTTACAGCTTAGCTCACTGTGGCTGAACACATAGTCATCCCGAAGAGGAAATATTACACCATACACATCTCAACATGCCATCTATATACGGAAAATTCAATTGAAACACAAGCAAAATCTTGACGAGCTATAATAAGTGTGGATTTATAACAATAATGCGTTAATTATAATCAAATACAGGAACGTCATTTCTATTAAATATTTTTTCGTCTCAAAATCTATCATATTCACTCAAATGTAATCACCTCAGCTCTCATTCTATACCTCTAACTAATAAAATGCTTCCTATGTGGCAAAGAAAAAGACACAAAATGTGGTATTTAAGATAAATATTTGTGGGAATTTTGCCTTACATTAGGCATACATGTATTTACATTTGTTTGTGAAATGCATAGCGTCATCTCACAAACTTAGCGTCTCATCAAACACAGAAAAATTGTATTTATATTCATAACCCGCATCTTTGTTATTTAGAAAATAGTTTCACTTATAATTTGCGGTTCATATGCAAGGCCAGTTTTCGTCAACCCAAAGTTTTATCTTTGAAATAATCTGAAGAATAGCAAATGTGCTGCTAATTTGGAAACCAAATGTAAATTTATTCAAGACTTTACACAGTCGGAAAATACTGTGCCGACAACCGCCAAATATCATGAAGAGCAACTAACAGCTGCGTGACAGTGAAGGAGGCAGTAAGTTACAGAAATGCTCAGCTGTTGACAAAAAAAAAACAAAAAGAAACAAAATCAAGGGCAGTTTCTAATCTAGGTTAACTATCCTTTGTTTGTAACATTGTTTGAGTGACTGCCTCTATATGCTACGGCTCCTCAGATAATCTCGAACTTGTCACTTCATTATGTTCATACCATTCTTTTGGATGAACCGATGCCGATGACGATAATCAAAAAGTAGGCCTACAAAAACAATTATGCTTAAATATTTTTGTTTACAGATTCGTAATAAGGTCAAAGATTTTGTTGACCTCTTGATAGACGACTCTGTAGAAGCTAGAACTAAGGTCAAGTGGCAATAGTGGTAATAGTAGTAGCAGAAGTAGCAGTAGTAGTAGTTGTTGTTGTTGTTGTAGTAGTAGTAGTAGTAGTAGTAGTAGTAGTAGTAGTAGTGGTAGTAGTAGTAGGAGAAGTAGTAGTAGTGGTAGTTGTTATTGTTGTTGTTGTAGCAGCAGCAGCAGCAGCGGAGGGAGCAGCATCAGCACTACGACCACTATTCCTACAAATTCTTTTTCTACTGTCAGCAGCAGCAGTAGTAGTATAGTGGTATTACCAGTGTTAATATACTACATCATATTAATCAGAATGCCAGTGCATGTCTTGTTCTCGTGTTTTGTTCTAAGTTGTCTCCAAGTCACGTGACCGCTAACCAAACTTCACATAGATCGCCATCACGTCAGCCATTTCCGCCATGCCAACGCCTGGAAAAATTGGTTAGCAAGATAATAATTATAAATTTTTATCTGTGATAAAGTCTATAATGGCCAGAAAAAGATAGGCTAGACCACTATACACAAGGGATAATTATGTTAAAATGAAATTGGTTGTCAGAAACATAATACTTGCCCTTTCATACTACCTTTCTTGGTTCATAAAGATGGCAAACACTAAAAGACCTTTTTTATATTAGTATAATTATTATAGATTAAAAAAAAACCCCACTAATTTTGCAAAGTACCGTATTAAACTTGACCAGTTTTGTCGCTTCACAACAAACTACTTCACAACCTCAACACAGTTATAGCAGCCCCCAAAATATGTTACTAAAGATCTGTTGTTTGGAAGAATTATAAAGCTGTTGACTAATGTATCTTGGCAAGTGATAAAAACCATCGGAAATGTTTTTAAAAAGTTGTACTTACACTCGGTTGATCTATATTAATTTAATTCGTTTGACTTTTTATGTACTAGGAGTTAGGGGAATATGAAAGCCTAAAACAAATTTCTATTATGCGCTACGATTATTGCTAGTGAATTAATCAATGACGGGTAGTTTTGGATATAGGCGCGCTGAGTTTAAGATGGGCATTAACTATAATCTGCACCTCTTTTCTCAGTTACTATTTTCACCTAAAGAGGAAGAAGAAAAAGAAGAAGAAGAAGAAGAAGAAGAAGAAGAAGAAGAAGAAGAAGAAGAAGAAGAAGAAGAAGAAATAGAGGGTGAAGAAGGAGAAGAAGAAGTATATGAGGAAGAAGATTGAAGAGAAAGAAGATGCTGATGATGATGATGATGCTGATGATAAATATATGATGATGGTGATGGTCATGATAATGGAACAAGAAGGCGGTATTAACGCTGATTAATAATGAAACAATATAAAGAAAAGAATATTAAAACGTTCCAACCTGGGTTGGACGAAAACCCGGACATGTTCGCTACTGGTGAGTAAGAGATGGTTGGCGGAATTGGGGTCATGATTCTACTCCAGTCACAGACGTCGTGCTCGAGCTCATTAACCATGAAGTAGAACCAGTCCAGTTCACATCCTGCATACCACCCGTGCAGCATGAACCGCCGACAGTAGAACGGAAACTCAGGGCAATCCCTTCAGGGAAGAGAAGTAAAAAAAAAAGCCGTAACGAATATCTCAGGACGAGATCATTCTGTGTTTCAACTATTTTGAAACTTTTAGTCCTTGAGAAAAGCTATTCATTAACATTTCATCGCCTCACTCATGCGTTAAAGGGGTACCGGACTATATGCAGTGAAATATATTGTCAGAATGCTATAGTGATGCGCTTTACTTGCTGCTCCTCTATGAGTTTAGAAGGTAAAGTGGTTGGTGATTGCCTGTCGGGGAACCCATGTAAAGAATTTAGAGCACATAGGCGGATTAGGCGCAATATAAAAAAACGCTTTTAGCTTTTGTTATCCTTTTTCTGAACTCGTTATGTAGATTCATAAGGAAAAATTTTTTTATTAGAAACTAAAAAGTATCACAGAATATGATTTAGTTTGTGCAGGTTCTGGATAAAAGTTGTCCAATCGATAAGTTCAAGACAGTTCAACAAAACTTTAAGATATGTTTTTATACAAAGTTTATAAAGTACGTGAGAAATGCAATTTTGCAAAGCCCTAGTCTACCAAAATAAGTTTGATGATCTGTCCCTATCCCTAGTCACAGGCTTCCCTGTTAGAGATTTAGGTTCTTCTAAATATTGAATTATTTTACAACAGCTAAAAAAGATGATAATACTAATAGGATAAAAGCTGTAGGAGAAACCATAAGCCGGAACTAACTGGAAAGACAAGAAATCAGCCAGAGTATAACGAATGCAATGAACACGAACTGAATGATTGAAAGATTTTAAAGGTATGAAAGTAACAGTGGAGAGAACTAGAAATGCCCGAAATGTCTGCCTTTAGTATGATTCGAACCTTCAATATATAGATTTATATTCTGCCAATTAGAGAAACATAGCCTATACCATGTCGCCATTACGCTCCGAGTATGCTAGAACGGACCTTAGAGTTGATCGTGGAGTAGTTGTAAGTCAGTAAGTTGCGGTAGACCATATTATGTCGAAGCACTTGAACTTAAGAACAACGCAACGGCTCGTAACTCACTTTTGCATTCAGCCAAATTAACGGTGTCGACCTTATGGTCAAGGTGTTTAAGTTATCTTGACCCCACGCTCTTTTATTTGGATTATCTCTCAAACCATGGAAATAATACTAAAATACACGTGAAAAAACAACAAACTTTTAATGTTATACATATTTCTTTATCCTTAACTGTTAACTTTTCGCCGACTTGAGGGTGATGATATAAGTAAGAAGTAATCATCTCTCTTTAGTTTTTAACATGTTTCGTCATGGCTTTAATAGAGGCTGACTGGGGTTTAGAACATTAACATACGAGAGAGAAAAACTATACTTTTAACTCGTATTTTAAATGTTGCCAATTTACAACACAATCAAGAGTAATAAATATTTTTTTCAAACCGATTTTTCTCAAACTAAAATGCCAAACATTGGGTTCGTTTGTACTGATTATGGGAAATTATATCCTTGACACGGAAAATTTTGATCTCTAAAAAGATTTAAGCTATTCGCAGTAAAATTCAATTTTCTTTGCAGTCATTAATTTTTATTTCAAAACAGTTCGACAAAACTCTCAACCGTCTAAATTTTACCGTTTTTAGTTACAAGCAAACGATAAAGGATAATTCAATTTCATCTCTAACAGCTCTCCCGTTACCGGTACTGACATAGTACAGACCTTTAGCACACGCACCGTGTCGCACTACGCGTTCGTGAAAATCGGGAAAGCAGATTGAGGAAACTATAAAGAATAATGAAACCAGTTTCTAAAAATAGACCCACAGACGTTCGCGTCTTACTCGCGTGTTGCTGCTTAAAGTCTGTATTATTGACTATGGTTCTGACTTTTCTGCATCAGCAATGTCTGATGTTTAATGACCGAAACACTTGGTATGAGAGGGTTTTATTCTCTGAAGACTTCCTGCGGTAAAGCTCCCGAATAGTATCTTACTACTTGTATGACGTGTAAGCAAGGTGATAAATAAGTATAAAGTCTATGACTACCCAAAATTATTTTATTTACAAAACATTGTGAACTTGGAAATATCATCTTTAAAGCAAAAAAAAATCTCTGATTCCATTAAGAATTTCCAAATTAGAATCGATAGAAAGCTCTAAAACTTTTTTGATTTGTGTTTATGATGAACAATGAGTTTGATAATTATTATCAATTTACATCGTCTTGTGAATGCATAATTGGCATGTATTCGTACGGTTGTTTCTATCGAAATCATGTAATGGCTTACACATGCATTTTTTAAGCCTTATCATATATTTCATACGGGGTTTTTCTCAACAGCTTCCAGCTATTAATACACTAATTTACTAAACCTGCCATTACCCTTCTACTCCACATAGGAAAAACAATTGTGGGCCATCCCTTATCTGTGGAAACCACGTAGAATTGGTTATCTTGGCCTCATCGAACCATGACATTCTATCGGTTCCCGTAGCGTCAAAAATGATAAAAGCCTTTTCCTCGTCATCCTTGATCACAGAAAGATACACCTGGAATAGGTGAAAAAAAAACAAAGAAAGAAAGTTGTAATAAAGTGGGCAGGGTAGGCAGACGATATTTTAAGAAAGGAAGTTGGATAGTTACAAAGTAAGAGGGCGAATCGCTCTGTTATGATAGGAGGGGAAACAGTAGAAGTATTTCATTTTGTATTTTGTTATTGATAAGTAGTAGAGTGATATTAGTGTTTGTTTTAATGGCAGTAGTAGTGGTAGAAGTAGCAGTAGTAGTAGAAGTAGTAATAGTATTTCTAGTAGTAGTAGTAGTAGTAGTAGTAGTAGTAGTAGTAGTAGTAGTAGTAGTAGTAGTAGTAGTAGTAGAAGTAGTAATAGTAGTAGAAGCAGCAGCAGTAGAAGTAGTATAAGCAGAAGCAGCAGCAGTAGTAGTAGCAGTAGTAGTAACATTAGCAGCAGCAGCAGCAGTAGTAGTAGTAGTAGTAGTAGTAGTAGTAGTAGTAGTCGTAGTAGTATTGGTTATTGTTTTTGTTTAATAATGATTCATCTCTCCTAAATCTTACCAAATACCAAGAAAACAACAGTATCAAAAGTCAAAACAATAACTTAACACGGAAGAAAGCTTGTGGATTTAGTTAAGTGTCAGAAAATTTAGGTTTTAATTATAAATAGAAGAAAACTCTGTTGCCACACTTACTTCTGAGATGCCATTCCAATCATCTATAATACGACTGCGGAAGTGCCGATCACACGATGCGTAATCAAACATGCGCAGACACGCAACTGGAAAACTTGCAGCCAATGGGGCATCGTCATGTCTACCGTCGTTTATCCATGTAGCGTAGGCCAGGTCAGATTTGCCTGATTGCAGTCGGAACACCAGCGTCCAGTTTGCGAAATCGATTCTATTTTCAGCAGCTGTTATAATGAAACATTGTGATATTGTTGTTTTTTTACAAAATTATGTATGAAGGCAATGCGACTTTCCTGCATATGATACGGTTTTTCCATAATTTTTTTTTTATTTTGAAAACAATAAAACCGGTTCTGTAGTATGCTATATTGACTTTATGCCTGCTTTGGGTCCAGTTACGTTGTAAGTAGTACGTAAAACATAAAATATTACAATTCATTCTGTTATAGGTCTTGCAAATTCAAAAGACAATTTTAAGGGGGTAAAATTGAGGCAATTGTGCTTGTAAATTTTTTAACTTCCCAAAAAAAATGTGTTACGCAACCAGCAATTTGTTGACTTCAAAAGCTTGACAAGGTTGATCGCCGTTTTCTATTTTTGTGTTTATTTTTACTTTTAGTGACAAGTTATTGATTTGTTAGCTGAGAAAGATAATTTTTAAATCAATTGCCCAGATGTAAAAATAGGTATGTTTTAAAAACTCATTATGCTAATGTTTTAAACAAGACCGAAAATTAACTTTCAAGGCTTTCAAAACCATTACATTGCTCATTTAAGAAATTATGAAGCGAAAAGAGCTACTGCAGTAGGCCCACATGCATCAATTTTGTTTTAATGCAAATGTTCTGAGTAGACTCAAGTATTATCGTATGATTGAAACGTTTTAAAGGTATGAACTAAACAGTGGAAAGAAGTAACCTTTAGGTAAAAATGCCCGAAATGTCTTCCCGTGGTATGATTCAAACTTTCGACTTATAGTAGCTTCGGCACTCACCGCCTTGTCATTGTGCCTTTACTCTCCTTTTTAAGAAGTTTCATGGCGAAGTTTAGCGTCCAGTCTATACTCAGAGCTTCTATATCAATATACTTGTTGTAAAGGTTTTGTTCTCTTTTTTGTTTCAAATACATGCATATATATATTTAATTAGCTAGAAAGTTTTGAGAAAGAGCTAAACAAACTACTGACAAGATTGTAAAAAAATTACTTACTTTAGCTTTACAAGCAATGTAATAGGGGGAATTCTGAGCAGGTAGAAAAGTGCATAGTCAAAATAAAATAATATTATTAGTTATACAATAATAACAACAATGATAATAATAATGATAGTGATAATAATAACAATAATAATAATAATAATATTGAGCAGACATGTATATATAGCAGTGCCAATTAGAGCGTTGTTTTACGTGCATTGACACATTTCACAGCGTATTAATATGTTCAAAACATCAATGTAATGTGGTTTGTTTGATACACAAAGTATTTAACTGTAAAAAATTTAATTCCTATCTAATTGCCTATGTACGTTTGGAGTTATAATGTTCTATAGATTCGAAAAAAAAATATTCAAACGTCTACTTAAAAAGTTATTTATAATACAATGAAAAAAAAACAATCAATATTTACATGTAATTTACAAAGGTATGTAGAGCAGGTGTCGACAAACATTAAAAGTGGAGGAATGCATAGGCCTGTCTATCGATGAAAAGGTTTTGGTAAAAACTAAACAGGATAAATATGAAGCAGAGATTTTTTTTCAGCATGCAATTTCTACAAAGAAAACTAAACAGTTTAAGCAAGGCGGCCGATGCCGAAGTTGCTATAAGTCGAAAGTTCAATCTATTTTAAAAGGCTAGTATTGGTTTGAATTTTCTATAGCCTTTCAAAACCACTTTGTATTCAACGCTGATTTGATAATTATCGTATACCTTTCAGCCGTTTAAGATAATTATAGAACTCACAAACTTCCTTGTAACCGATGCCCCAATCAGGGTCTAGGGTTATCTCCACTTCATAATGCCTCTCTGCGAAGATCACACACAGTTTGCTGGTTATGCCGAAGTGGAATGACCCACAGTCTTGATAACAAAGCGATGCGCATCTAATTATGTTTAGACCTAGGCAATCAGACATAATTGAGCAAGATGGTTGATCTCTTAGGCAAATACACAGATACAGAAATTGAACAAAACTAATATATCTCCTACAAAGCCGCAAAGAGGCAGAAAATGAGTAAAATGGTTAATGTCTTAGACTGAAGTAAAAAAAAAACTAGTATAACTCTTAGACAATCAAAGAGAGATAGAAATATTGATCAAGCCAGTACATCTCTAGAACATTCACATAGAAAAAACTTTAAGAAACTAGGTTACATTGTACATCTCTTAAACGAGGGCTTGCAATAAACCTTATAAGATCGTAGTTGATTGAATGTTGTGACGCGCATAATTCGAAAAAGGTGTAGGCGATATGCGAATATAATGGCTTTTTGTTAAGTTTGCGGTCCAGAAACCGACATTGGCTTAAGCACGGTATGTGCGTCATGATTGTGGGAAAGAACGATTACTTGGGTCTGAGAGCCGGTTGATCTCTGTGCCACGTCCAGTAACCCGATGACCGTTGAGAACCTTGAATTGGCGCAGTCTAGTCATGGTCGAGCCCCAGCAGCCCAGGTGAGGATGAAATAGGATGCCCAGCAACACACAACATGTGAGGGACTGAGGTTTCAATATCATCTTTCTTCAGGTGGTAACAGCAATAGCCACAACGGCCTCAACCAGTTCTTCGTGAGTAATGAAAATCCTTTATTAAAAAAAAAATGCGATAATAATTGCCAATTGGTGCAAGCTCCTCCCCCCCAAAAAAAAAAAAAATTGCTACACCCACCCCCCTCATAACTTTGTTTTGATGGATATGGTAACTTATCAGTCTAAGGACACTTATCTAAATCTCATACTTCTCAGGTCAAGTCATTGCGAATATTTTAAAGTTTTTATTTAGTTTTTCTTATATATACTAAAGAGCAGCGTAAAACAAAAATCGCCTTACTAACAACGCTCGGTCTAACAAAGCAAGACGCAAATTGTGTGGTTTCGCAGTCGTCGGCGTGCAATGTGTGGCGCGCATAATAACCCACATGCATACGATACTGGGTTTTGGGTTTCTCTCTCTCTCTCTCTCTCTCTCTCTCTCTCTCTCTCTCTCTCTCTCTGTCTGCCTCTCACTCTCTGAAGCAGGTGAAATCAATGCATGTAAAATAATCTTGCAGTAGGACTTAACATAGGATAGTAGAAGAAATTTTCTGAAGGGAAATCTCTGCAACATAAGTTTGTTCATTGTCATTTTAATAGCATCAAGTCAGATAAGTTTAACAAAAAAAAATGGAGCCTACTTCCTGTAAATGACGTCACAGTATATGTCGATCCTCAAATTTCAACATTTAGAAGAAGAAGAGGAAGAAGAAGAAGAAGA
>BMAT01001618.1:89317-113568 GCA_019649035.1 Elysia marginata | reverse complement strand
TAGTAGTAGTAGTAGTAGAAGAAGCAGCATCTCCACGGCGTACTACTCAGACAGACCTGGCAAAACTGCCCGGTGTAACCGGTGCCCTCACACTGACACGTGTACTGCCTGACGCCATCCACACACGTGCCGTTATGCTCACACCTGTGGTTGCTGCAGTCATCCACGTTCTCTGTACAGTTCTTGCCTCCAAAGCCTAGTTTGGCATAAAAAACGTCATGCTTGAGTTATATTCAGTGCAGTTGAACATTGCATTGGTATTTCTCTAGACCACCGCAATACAGGCCCATCACAACATCATGAGTAGATGTAAAAAGAACTCGATATCTTTCTATAAAAGTTGAGAGTGCTGGATCGCTCAAATTGTGATCGACATTTGTTCTAACGTTATTAGAAACTCAAATATCATAAATTAGTTAAGCCCTTAGGCTCAAGTTTGTTTACTTCTCATTGCTGAGCTTGTTCACTACGAAGGCTTAGGCATTTTTTTGTATTTACAGAAATAAATAGAACATTATTTGTGTTCTTGTAGATTCCATAAAAGAAGATTGCATATAGCGTTCACGAGTACCCATCAACGGGGATTACATTGCACAAAAGATTTGTACTCTTATCTCCCTGGAGTGTTCGCCATCTTGATAGGAAGAGGCTGCATGTAATGGGCCAATAAGTCATAGGGCACAAATGTAGAATGAAACGAGGATTTTTAAATCTCCCTGGTTACCGACAAAATGTGGTTATTCTTGGTGTCGTTAAATATGAACTACATTCGAATCCCTCAATTAAGACCCCTTCAAAAAAGACCACACTTCTTTTGTGACTTTAAATTTGAAGACGTCCGCTTGTATGGGTATATTACTTTAACCCCTGAATTAAGACCCCCGTCCTATAAGACCTGTTTTTACCAACATTTTGCAGGTCTTTATTCAGGTATACTGCTGTAATTTGAGGAGGTTTCTTAATGTCACAACGAGCTCTTATCTTACCCGTGCCCGCACAGTCACACTGGTAGCCACCTAGCTGGTCCAGACAACGTCCACCATTTAGACAAGGGTCAACAGGCCGACAGTCGTCCCGGTTCTGACCGCACCTGGGCCCGTCCCACTCTGGGGGACACGTGCATCGGTAGCTGCCTGGCATGTTCTCGCATGTGCCTGGCATGAGAGGTTTCGAGGTGCAAGTTTTAACATTACTAGATTTCATCTATGAAGAGAGTTAGAGAAAATGAACGGAATTTATCAGGAAGTTAAAGGTTCCTAGAAAACCTTTAAGCCTAGCACCTGACCTATTGGTCACATAGGCATAATTATAGTGTAGGTAACAAGAGCGAAAATTCGTTGCCAGCTTGTCAATATATATCCAACATTTAGTGGACAAAAATGGGCCACAGTACCAAGTTAAATTTGTTTTCCAAGCATTTAAATTTGATAAAAATTTTATGTAACATGTCTATTTTCTAAGAGTAAAAAAAAAACAAGGGAAAATAATCTTTTCAGTTATGTAATTTCAAACTATTATCAGAACAAGGCTTTTATAGGTTAAATGTGCAATGCATTAAAATGCACTGAAAATTTGGACAATTTTAACATCCTGGCAACGAAGTTGGCAAAATAAGTTGTTTAGACACTGCACCAATATGGGTGTAACTCAATGATGAACAACAATTATGGAAATTGCCATGAGGAAAGTATACCAATGAAAAAGAGAACTATTTTTTAAAACGGTACAGAGATCAAGCTTGTCTCGCAACCAGTTCAAATAAGAAGGATGTCGCAGCTTTCTCAGAACTACAAAAAGTTGATATTTTCGTCAATGCACTTTTGAAGCTCCAAATGTTGCAAACTACATTGAAATTATCAAAATTTTGCTTAAAAGTTCTACACATTTCCTTTGCTTTGAAAATATAAAAGGAGGAATAAATTCACTTTCGGCAATGAAAACGTCCATCATCTTATATCTTTTGCACTGGTTGTGGGACTTAAATTTCAACACCTATTATGATTCACACAAATCTGGGTATAACTTTGTTATGCATTGCACAAATTGTCATGAGTGAAAGTGTATAAATCATGAAAAGAATGGTTCCAAAAAAATGTACATGTTTCTAAAATTGTGAAGTACTGTTATGTTTTTACCTTATGATAAAAATTAAAGGGTTTAATTAATATTGTATTTGGAATGTGGCATGAACGTGTGAGCACCGACCAATACCTACAATGATTTGGTATATAAAGAAGACAATGATTTTGCTGGACAGTTAAAAAAATATAGGCATTTTTCTGTAACTTCGGCGTCTTGAACGGATGAAACCGATCTCTGTTGTCTGTATATAGATATAAACATGACGATTCTTTTTTCTAGACTTAGGTAGGAGGCGTAACAGTTGACAGGCTAAAGGGTAAAAGCAGCAAACACTCAACTCAGAGTGATCGAAACAGTAAGTCCAAGAATCAAGTTTATGCACGGGTGGAAAAAATTGAACTTGAGACTAAACCAATAACGATTTGGAACTTATATTCGTTTTACAAAATGTATGCACAGGAATACTTTACCTCCATTAAAACAAGCCTGCTCGTTCTGACACTCATCATCGTCATGGTGGCAGTTGCGGCCGTGGTAACCCGTGGCGTGGCAGTTACAGGTGTAGCTACCGATGCTGTTGGTGCACAGACCGCCATGCAGGCAGGGAGATGCCGACTCGCACTCATCCTCGTCCTGGGCACACTGCGGCTGGGAGTAACCTGTGCCTGGTTTAGTGGTAAGGTGGGTTGGTGGATAGATTGGATGAGTCGTTAGTTGATTTGGTATATTGGTTGATTGATATGCATGATCGATTGAAACCAGAAAACGAGTCTTGAGTCGATATTTGAAGATAGTCAGGTATTGGTATCACAGAAAAGCTTATTTTATGAAGTTTAAAATGCAGCAAACAGAAAATCTCTATCGTGATTCTGTATAAAGTTATAACCGTTTGAAATCGGCAGGGTTGCTTGTAAAATTTTAAAAAGGGGAGAAAATTGCATTTAAAGTTTAGACAACTATACCGGTGCATTCTTGTGAATTAGTAAAAGCATTTCAAAGAAAAAAATCAATAATAATTGTATATATTACAGAGGAGGCTTTTATTTTTGTTATTAGATGTGAATCAGGCCTGGCATTGATTACTTGCAATCAGTATGTCAAGTTTAGGTGTATGTGCATGGTGGAGATGAAACGTTTTGAAACATGATCTTATAGTAAGAGGTTATGGTAGGCAAGTTATAATAATACAACTCGTACATGAAGATAAAGTACGGTGTTAAAAAATTCGACATTTGCTTTTTATTGTAAATTTTGAGTCGCAATTTGGTAAATTCAACTACAAAAAAAAGAGCTCTGCAATTGTTTGCTAAATACTGCAATGATCTTTCTGCCGTGCAATTAGTCCAAATAAGTCGGATATCGCAGTTTTCAAATCATAGTGCATTGCTTTTTGGAATAAGGCACTTTTTAAAATTGAAATCTATAAAGACTGCATGGAATCACAACATTTTGTGGAAAAGTTTTAGAAATTTCTTCTGTTTCTAAATAAACAGAAAAAAGAGGAATCAATCTACTTTCACGACCAATTATCTTTTAAATTGAAATTTCCGTCATTTGAGTTATTTGATCGGGTAGTCAGCTACTGGTGCAATAACCATCCGGGATAATTCTGACCCCATATAGAAACGTCAGATCTACAAACTTGACTAAGCATGATCTTACGGCGGCCCATACCTGTACAGTTGCCGTAACAATCCTGAATAATTCTGACCCCATATAAAAACGTCAGATCTACAAACTTAACTAGCCATGATCTTACGGTGGCCCATACCTGTACAGTTGCAGAGATAGGGGACTGACAGTGTCTGGCAGTCTGGTCTCTGGGCACATCCAGACACGTGGCATCCCTCGTCCTGCCAGCCACAGGTCTCTACAACGTCGGGACAGGAGCAGAGACCCTGGTATGAACATACACCGTTGTTGTAACATGGCTGACTGTAACAAGCATCTACAACTGTTTCGCACTTTTCCCCTGAGTACCTGCAGAAAAAAAATGTTAAAAGATGCGATTACTTCGTAACTGTTCTACGGATTAAGTCAATGTTTCGTAACTCTAAGTTTTACAAACATAAGTCATTATTCAGTGACTGTCATACGAACATAATTCATTATTCCATAACTGTCCTACGAGCATAAATGAATATTCCATAACTGCCGTACGAACATAAGGGAATATTCCGTAACTGTCCTACGAACATAAGTCATTATTTCGTAACAGTCCTACGAGCATAAGTGAATATTTCGTAACTGTTCTAAAAGATAAATCATCATTTAGTAACTGTAGGTTCTACCAATATAAATCAGTATTTGGTAACTATAAGTCCTACGAAATCCCGTCATTTTTTCATAACTGTTGTATGAACACAAGTCAAAACTTTTTTTTTTAATTTGACATAATTGGTGTGAGCGACGTCATAATCACAAGTATGAAGGCTACCTAAAAACGCAAGTGAAACAGAATTGCCTTAACAAACTGCAACAGCGAAATACAATCTTTGTGGTACATTTTTCATCTTTTAAATTTTGCTCAAAGTCTCAATTGTTTTCAATGGTTTATAACATTATAGCAAAATGATGACCACTTGAACCTTTTTACGTACAGCGCAAAGTTTAAGAGAGTCAAAATACATGTATTTTAAAGAAGGCCTTATGTTATCTTCTTCAATAGATTGTTACCGACAAAAGCACCATCTGAACTCTCAAAGAAGTAGCTAATGAAAACACAGCGCTTTACTACCGGTATTCGACTGTATCAAAGCAGTTAACTGTCTCTAAAAGGAACAAAAGAAGGTAGCAGCTACTGCGTGATTGAAAGATTCTAAGGTCTGAAATCAGCAGAGGAAAGCATGAACCTTCGCCATGAAATATGATCTAAGAAGCGGAGTGGCGACTGTGTATTAAGCTAACGTTATATATTATTTCTTTCAATGGAGAGGCTGTGGTTGCAGAAGTTACTGTAAATCGAAGATTTGAATCACTCTGAAGGCATGCAATTTTCTAGCTTTTTCACGTCCACTTAAGCCTACTATTATCCATGGGTAATTTCAAATCTTAACATCTTTCAATTTTTGTATTGCGCAGTGGCTGCATTCACTTTCCTTTTTTTAAAATTTCCTGATCTATGACTTATATGAGGCCACTGTAAATGTTAGCGTTCGTTTTTGTTTGTTGTTTATGGCTACGTAGTGTAAGTGTGCCTCCAGATTCAATGGTTGCCTTTGGTCTGGGTTTGATTATCCTCCTTAACTTTGCAAAATGCTTAGAGAGGCCAAGAAAGGTCTTTGTCTTTAACCTTACTTTTTAAAGAAGATTAGTGCGAACATGATATAAGCTACGTTTATCTCATTGGCAAGGTGTTTGGTGTCAAAGTTACTGTGAGTCAAAGGTTTGAATCAAACTAATACCAAACCCTACTTTTAACCACTGCTAATTTCACATCTTAATATCTTTAACCCCCCTTGCCTGTAAAGGGGCCTTGGTTAGAGACCTAAGTGAGGTGAAGGGATGTGTTTAGAAGTCTTTATTTTGGACGCAGCGATATACGTGAAATGAATAGAGTTTATACCTTAGTATGAGAAACTCAAGTGTTGATTGCTAAATATGGACGCAAAACAGTCATCAAATTAGAAGTGCTTAGAGACACATATCTAAGATTTCTGTATGTGTGTCCATCTTAATGGGTTAAAGAGCAGTAGGTTTTGCTATATACACTTTTAACTTATTTTTGTGGCGTCATGGGCTATTGATTGGTTTGTATCAGTATGAAATTTAAACAGCGATAACGAAAGAGATAGATAGAGAGAAACGAAAAGAGATGAGGAATGGAAAAAAAAGAATATGAGTTAGAACGGTCGGGATTGCTACAAAGGTCAGCAGATAGACGCAGAAAATCATATAAGAAGAAAGCATATGGCGAAGACTAGAGTCAGATAGAGAGATAGAGAACTAAAAATAACAGAGGGAAAGAGCATGCCGGAGATCGAAGAAAACAAGAACTTCAGTTTACCCTGGCAGACAATCGCATGTGTAGGAGTTGATACCGTCTTTACATGTCGCTCCATTCTCACAGTCATGATCGACACAATCGTTGATGTTCACTTCACATAAGCCACCTAAAAGGAAATAAAACAGTTATTACTTGGAAAACTTTTAAAGCTGAAAGATTTGCCTATTGTGACGATAACCAACGTAAAAGACCAATGATTCTCATATTAATCTACCCATTGCTGCGGAATTGTGTATCACAATAGCTCTAAGAGCGTTTTATTTAAACTACGTACGTTTTTTTCCTATCGTGCTACAGAAAAGGGTGCGCAATCAGCAAGCAGGAATGTGGAATAGATTGTGTTTCCCAAGCTGTGAGTTCCATTTAGATCAGAACCATTGATGTACTGATAACATTAAGTTGTTTTTTTTTTTTCAATTTATAAAATTGGAGCTTTCAAATTGTAAAAATTAGGAAAAGTGTTATGCCCTGCAGGTCTAAACGTTTTATTCAGAGCTGTTTGTCCATGAAATTGTAGATAGACTAAAGTAGTTCTCAGGCGACGAAATAATACATTGTTGTACTTCCAAACACACGTATGTCTTCTGCCTTAAAGTTATCATGTTCTGCATCCGTACAAAGTGCGCATATTAAAAATATAATGCTCATCAAAATAGTTGATCTGAACCCGTTTTTTGTTGTTGTTGTTGTTGTTGAAGATATCGTACATGAAACATAGTTTTCTAAATAGAAGTTCAAAATCAACCGTTTATTGAAAAGGAATTTATTTGTAGATTTGGATCAATGCACGTTAATTATACTTTCTTTGAATTAGGGTACTGTGCTTACCAGTGAACCCTGCTTCACACTGACAGACGTAGTTGCTTGGGTCATCCTCGTCACTCAAGCAGCGAGCCTCGTTCTGACAAGGGGAAGATGCGCAGCCTCTGACGTCATTCTCACATCGCGAACCGTTGAAGCCGGAAGGACATCTGCACCGGAAGCTGTTCACAAGATCCTCGCAGACGCCGCCATTCAAGCAGATGGTTGTGTTTTGATTCGAGGAGTTGTTACATTCGTCCTTTTCGAATTCGCACGCATCCCCGAAGAATCCAGAGGGGCAAGTGCATCTGCAACGTTTTCGTTTTAAAATTCGTTCAGGTTGTTTTGCTCCCGTAAACACGTTGAGACACTTACGATCGACTGATAGGTTGATTCTTTCAAAGTGTAACTTTTCTTAGCATTTTGTAAGCTTTTTTTACATTTGATAGAATAATTTTTGCATATACAAGAGAACAAGAAAGGGAGAACACAAAGTGAGAGAGAAAGGAGAAAAGGGAAGGAGGGTGAGCGACAGAAAGATAACGAGAGAGAGAGAGAATGAACATCTGATTTTTTTTTATTATTTCTTGTTAATTAGGGGGTGCTTAAGTTTGTATCGAGTCGTTATCATCTGTGGTTTGCGATTTTGTTTGTGAAAATAAGTGTTGGTTATTCAGTTCAGTACCTATAGCATGAACCACAATTCAAATGCTGCATGGGGTTCCCCCGCTTAGAAGAAAAAAAGTCTTAAGACCTACCTTCTCTATCGAATTTCAAATCGTCGCCTAAGACCTGCTAAATGCCATCTCCAGTTGTCCAACTTTTGAGAGAACTAAGTTTGAATATTTGAATGTAACTTTTTCCACCTAAAAAACTAGTTTTTAAAATGATTATATCTCAGGAGAGAGGCTGAATTTAACTAATTTCTTTGTCAGCTTTACACTTACACTATGACTTTCTTATGGGGTATGTTACTGCCTATTTTAACGAAATTGTAGGTGGAATAAAGCAGTTTTCAGGCGACGAAATAATACATTATTGTACTTCCAAGCACGTCTTCTGCCTTAACGTTATCAATTTCCGCACTCGTACAACAAGATCATGCTATAGTAATACAGCACAGCGGCTTCACTTTTTGCTCATAAAAAAAATATAGAAGCTTGCAAAAAAAAAATTTATATATCCACTAGTATTTAAGTAACCTTATTCAAAATTTGTACCCACTAAAATTAGAAACATATTTTTAATGTCCTTTCGTACACTATTTTCATAAATCATTTTTTCAATCGTACCTTACCACCCAAATAAACTGGTTCGAAAAAAGCACTGTTTTTATTAAGTGTTTTAACGAATTTGACTGTTATGCTCGGGACCTAGAAAGTTAGTCTTTTCCTAGCGGGGCGCATAAATGAATTTTTTTTATAAAAAAAAAAGGTTAATTCTCTTGCATGTTTGCCTTTAGATTTAACCACATAAGAGTTTACCCGTGAAAATGAAAACATATTTTGATCTTTGGCCTACAAAGTTTGGTCTTATTTATTTTATTGAACTTACAGATTTCGGTGATAAAAGACGATGATCACAAACTTTGATCCAGAAACAAGCTAGGTGAAACAGAGAATAAGTCAGAACATAAAATAGAAAGTAAACCGAACATGAACCACTCACTGGCACCCACCGCCTTGCCAGATGAGCACTTGAGCAGACCACTTAGCCACCGGCCTCTACAAAAAAAGCGCAGTTTTAGACTATTAAGGCGGCTCTAGATGGTCAATTATGTTGCGCAAGTCTGGTTGCACAACATAATTGACAATATTTTGTTCCCCACATACGGTCAATATAATTGACAATTTAATTGCGCAAAACCAAGTTCATTTTGGTCTTGGGATTCGTTGATGAAGAATATGCGACTTTGATCCAGTGGTAGAAAATGAAAACGATACTCGAAGAAGAAAACGCGCAAAGTGGGCAATGGAATAGTTCCTGAAGCGTTCAACGTTCGGCCACACAAAATTTCTACATGAACTGAGTCATAACCATATGAGCTAGTTAATTTTAAAAATTTTCTACGCATGGGTGTTGAGTCGAACAATAAGCTTTAACAAATTAATGATCAAGCCCCTGACAACAAATATACGTCAGCCCATCTCTGACAGAGCGCTTATCAATTACACTGCGTTACGCGGCCACGAAAAATACCTTTGTCTATTTTTTATAATCGTCACTTTTTACCATCCGCAATGCTGCCAAACCTTTGTAGTATTAAATGCGATTCCAATTGAAAGGTCCTGTCTTCTTCTTCGCCAGCCATGTTTACGGTTCTAAATCTCGGATATAAAAGTTATTATTGTGCAGTTGCATTGACAGTCACCATAGACGGTCAATTATTTGCTCAATATAATTGATTTCAATATAATTAAGCAAGAAAATATCAAGCAGGTTTTTATTCCATCAATACAACTGCGCAAGTCTTCAATATAACCCCTATATGGTCAATTTAATTGTTAATGCCGAGTATTGACAATTATATTGCGCAATATAATTGATCGTGTAGAGTCTGCTTTAGACTAGGACGTTTTCTCTGGTTCTCTGAGTGGCTAGAGCACCTTGCGCGGGAAAGAAAACCTTGTTTTATTTTTATCGCTGGCTTTTAACATTTTTTCGTCCCCTAAGATTACACTACGCATACTTATACGGATGCTTTTTTATCGCTGGCAAAATTGAGAGTGGGATTTTTACTACTAACCTGTAACCGACAAAGAAATCCTCTCCATAGTGTCGAGTGGTGCTATCCCTGCATCTAGCATCATTTTGGCACGGGTTCGAAGCGCATTCATCCACATCAAACTGGCAGTTTTCACCTGTAAAGCCCGGGGCGCAGATGCAGTAAGTAGAGTTGATCGACTGTTGGGTGGAATTTCCCTGAGATTCTAATGTTGTTAATGCTGATAACGATGATAATGCTGTTGTCGCTGCAGCTTCTGCCTTCCCCGATCCCGTCAGTGATGAAATAGCTGTGGACTTTTGTGTATTGGAAGAAATGGCACTGCTTGGAGTTGAAGGCGATACTGAAGGTAAAGATGGCGATGGTGATGACGGTGCACTGTAGGCGGATGTCACTGCAGACTCGTTAAAAATACAAGTAGCTCCATTGAAGCACATGTCAAACTCACATTGGTTAATGGCAATGTCACAGTTTTTGCCGGTGAAGTAGAAAGGGCACAAACAAATGTACGTGTCCGCTTGGTTTCGGCACTCTGCCCTGTGTTGGCACGGGGACGACGCGCAGTGGTCCTCAAACTCACAGAACGTGCCATAGAAACCGGGCGGACAGAGACAGGTGTAGCGGTTTTCACCTACAACGCAAGAAGCATTGTTGCGACATAAGTTGCTTGCACAGAAATTGTAGTTTTGGCACACAGAGCCGAAGTAGGGCTCGGGACAATCGCATTTAAATGAAATGACAGAATCATTGGATATCGAGTTGGACGGGGATAAACTAGTTTGTGATATTAACGATGATGATGATGATGATGATGATGATGATGATGATAATGATGATGATGATGATGATGATGATGATGATGATGAGTTTACAATATCACTCGATGTGTTAAGTAGATTTGTGAGCCGGGAACATCTGCCCCCATTGTTACATGGCTCGGATACACAAGGATCTCTGTCCTCGCAAACAGCCCCTGAATACCCGTGAGAACACACACATTGGAAACTATTCAGCGCGTTGACACATGTGGCGTTGTGGAGACAGGGCGAGGACCTACAGTTATCAATAACCTCATCACACGAAGTGCCAGTGTAGCCACGCTGGCAGATACAGTTAACGGACGTCTCGTTAAGGGCAACGCAGGACGCCGTAGTTGTAGCGTTGCAAGGTGGGTCCTGAAGGCAAGAATTTGACAGCGCATCGCAGTACCGTCCGGTGAAACGGTCGCTTGAGCAGATACACGTGTAAGACACGTGACCATCTACACAGAGGGCTCCGTTCTGGCAGAGATTGGTCTGGCAGTCGTCAACGCTTGTGTTACACTGAGCGCCTTCCCAGCCCAACAAACATGGACAGGACGCTAAGTTCCAATCGTCAACACAGAAAGCGTTGCTAGGACACGGGTTGACCCGGCATACATCGTCACCATAGCAACCGCTGACCAGATTTACAGGCGCAACAACAAGGTTTGAAGAAGATGCCTGAAGAAACGCCGCGGTGGTGTTTAATGATGCGTTGCTAGTGCCAACATCAGACATATTAGACGTCGCCACAGCGAAAGGTATATCTTGGTTATTGAAGCGGAGTCCCCTGATGCAACCTTTAAAAAAGGCAACAATTTGGGAATCGTCACCTGAAAGCAGTTGTTATAAAAAAGCACTTAAATTATTTCGACATACTTTACAAAAACGTGACATTATGCTCTCGGCATCATCTCCAAAAGATATACAGTTTTAGTATATGAAAAGCATTAAAACAGGGCAAAATCTCGGATCAGTAATTATTTTTTTTCCTTTCATAAATCATTACCTATGGTATATATCCTATAGTATACACCAATCTACCTGCCTATCCACGTTTGAAACCCTTGTCATTTATCTTTAACATCGTTCACTGCAGTACTATTATGCAAATTGGTCTATTCTTACATTACGATATGAACACTTAGCAGGTCAATCGCAACTTTTTTGTTTGTTTTTTCCCCTCTATTTTTTCACATTCAATTCAGATTGAGATTCAACATTCTTTATTGTCCTTCAAATGATTGAAGTATTATAAAGATATGAAATTAGCAGTGGAGAGCTAGAGAAGTAGGCTTTTTTTGTGGAAACGCCCGAAATGTCTTCCCATATGATTCGAACCTTCGACTTATAGATACTGCGGCATCCACCGCCTTGCCACTTAGAGCAACATAGCTTAAACATTGTCACAACTACGTTCCTGTTTATTGTCCTTCAGGCTCATTTTTTGGCTTACAACATTTTACAGCAACAAAAAAAATATCAACATTCTACTGAAAATAAAACGAAACAAGAAAAAGATAGTATACTACGAAATACACATCAGTATACATGTATAAGGTAGTTACAAATCCTTCATAGAATTAGGCAAAAAGGACATGCGATACCGTTGTCGTTTACAGTCGATGATTGTTCGTTTGAAGGTTTGTGGGGAGTTTCTTATTTGATTCGATGGTGGATGGGTTGGGTCGCTTTGAATAGACAGAATCATTTTCTGGCAATGTATAATATATAACAATTCAAAATTGTAGAAAATTTCAATATTTCCTGTAATATTGCTAGCCCATTTTATTTTTCTCACTATTGTGAATTTCATACCTCCCTATAAATTTCTACAAACCTGGAAAGAAGGGCCGAGCACCAACATAAACATGTACGACGTCGTCAAGCGCTGGACTGAGTGGATCCAAACCAGACCTTAAGAAAAGGTCATGGTCATCAAGTTGAATGTCCAGCTGTGTCACCGACCTGGTCCACTGAAGTGTGTGCCACTGTCCATCCGACACTGGACCATTACTCGACTCTGTTTCTGTTGAAAAAAAATATCTTCCACTTATGTAACTGCAAAGTAAAAGTAATACCTGGTTGTATTTTGCAACTTTGGGGGAGCTTAAATGTACAGTCCATTTCCAATATTTTGAACTCGATGGAAACAAAACTGAACTTCGAATCATATAAGGTTTTAACTACAATGTTACATATTTTACATTAGAAAAAGGTAATAAAATCGGTTTTTTTTTAATTTTCGTTTGAATAAGAAAAGTATTTAATTTTTCTAGATTCAAAGTATAAGACTCCACTGAGCAAATAAGCAAAGTATCGTGGCAAACTAGTTTTTATTTGTTATTAATTTCATTTGTAATGTACATTTTTTCAGAAAATTCAACACAATATTACGTTGCGGAATCTAAGTCTAAGAGCCTTCTGTTTCGTTTGCTCATTATTTTGATACACAATCAAGACCATTCCGGAACTTACAGAAAGTTTGCGCTACTCTGATATTGTTATCAGATGTTTTACTGTTCTTAAATCAGGCGCTTACATTTATGAAGTGTCTGAGTTAGTTGAGAAATATTGACCTACAATGTGAACCTTGCTTCTCATTTTAAAGCCACCTTTGTCGCGGCCCCACCCCACCCTCAAATCTTTAAGTAAGATATAAAGAAAAGTTTAAATTGCGATAGGCTTTGTTGTCTGTCAGCTTTAGATTTTTTAATGTGTAAAGCATATTTTATTCATTTTGAAATAGAACAGGTAAAAATTTTTTATAGAAAAAAATATACCCACAATACTTTAAAAAAATGTTGATGACAACAAACATTTTTTGAAAGTTTACATAGACGGCGCACTGTTAAAGTCTAAAAAGCAAAAGTTTAATTATTTTAAAAGTGCAATAATGTCGCGACATTGTAATCATAATACAAAAAATGATGTTTATTATTAGATTCACTTGTTGTTCGAACTACACGTTACGAAAACATATCTTCAATTTTGAATTTACTAGTGGTTGGTTGTTTAACCAAAGCTGCCTTTGATTTATCAGAGCTGGTGTTGATAAAAAAAAAGAATGAAGATTTTTTGAAAATGGTCGCGTTGCTTTTAATATACAATATACAACCATCATACCTGTGGTAAAGCTAGAATAAATCTGCAATTCTCCAGCGAAAATCCGAAACTCTATATAATGCCCGGCGGTTCCGTTCAGCTGCATAAACTGCAGTAACAAGATGGTGGACGTCCTCTGCCGTGTGCGGAACTCCACTGCGCCAGTGTCTCCGAATGGGGTGAGGGAACGATCCAATGTGATCAGAGAATACGTGGATGTACCGTCGAATGTAAAGGCTGATGCTAGGAGAACATTTCCAAACAAAAAAAAATTTCAATCAGAGGTTTTTAATTACCATGTTGTGCTTAAGGCTTTTTTCCACTTGCAATATTAAATTGTATCACAGGTGGATGTGTCAGTGTGTGTTTATGAAGAAATTAGGAAATTAGAAATGCATTTTTTTTTCGAACTGACACATAAAAAATGTACAGGCACATTCAGTTCCCAAAAATTTAGTGATGACATGTAAATAATGAAAATAGCTGGTAAAGGTGTTCATTCGCAAGTAAATCCGGTATAATATGGTACAGCTGCTGTAAAAAAATTGTCCCATGCGGTTCAGTCATAATTACAGCTAAAAAACACAGGACAGACCATAATTATTGAAAACTGTTGTTGGGCTTTGTTTCTATATTGATAAGAAAAGACAGACATAAGCAGACAGGCAGAGAAAGAGAACGAGAGTAGGAGAGAAAAAGCATTCGTACTTTTCTAGATCTAAACCAGTTGCAAAACTTAAACCATCCCTTAAGCCTTTCTCGTTAGCTTTTTTTTTAAACTAACCAAGTCGTGGACAGTATTTGTCGGGTTGAACGATAAATATTTCTCATTCAAAATTAATCCCAGAAATATTGGTTTGTTTCATGTACATTGAAAAAGCCACTTTTTTTGTTTACTAAAATACAATACGTCATTTAATTTACAAGAAACTAGTGTTTGTTCAAAACTTCATTCTATTTTCGTCTGCTTGAAACCTTTAAAACTACAAAAAAAAAACAATGCCGAAACGCCTCTTGTTTGATAATGTAATCTAAAACCTGCACATCTATGTGATCCAAATACAAAGACAAAGATAAGATAAGATAACATAGGTTTTATTTATAAAAAGGCAAAAGACACTGAGTTAAATACAGAAACTACTACAAATAGATGAATCAATGGTTCGAAACCCACAATTGTGTAAGACAAGACTTCATTCGGTAATTTTCTCTATAAGCTAACTTCCAATCACCTGGGCTAGACTAAGCTTAGGCTTATGGTCCTTCATGGTGTTAAAGTATAACCTCACACATCCATTATAGCTTCATAACTCTTGGAGGTTTTTTTTAACTCGTTTCTTTTACGACCACTAATGTTTCCAAAGATGTTTTCAGTTCTACGTGGTTCAAAATTTTATTTCTTTGAATATGTAACAACTCCAGTTCAGATATTTGAACCTTATGGGAAACAAAATTTACCTCGAAATATCTGAAAATCGAATGATCAGTATATATCACTAAATAAGGGAAACATTCGGGAATCTCAATACAGTTTGAAGTAAGCATATTTGAAATAGCCAAGTTCGACTTTTATGGATTTGCGTAAATCTAGCCAGAAGACCCAAAATATCGCATAGCCGTACCTGATGTGCAGTTATCTCCGTCAAATCCTTCCGCACATCTGCATGTAGTCCCGTTCCAGCTGGCCACACAAGTGCCGTGATTGGCACACGGGTTGGAGAGACACGCCTCCTCCTTCTGACAGCCGGGACGCGCAATGGGCGGGTCATTACCCAATGAGGTCGGCACCTCAGTGGACAGGTCGAGATGTTGTGAGTTGATGATCACGTCACGTATACAGCCTTTGACACTGTGCGTTTAAACAATTGGATATCTTTTATTTACAAACAGTGAGGAGGGGAGGAGGGCATTGAGATGGCCAACAGAATAAAAAGTGATAAAATATAAGGGAGAATCGTGGGTAAAAGAGGCAGCCAACGACTCTAAAGAAAAGGATTGTAGGCCAACGGGAAAGGGGGTGCAGTACCCGTGATCCAAATGCTAAAGAGGGAGAGAGGGTGTGTGTGTGACAGAGAAAGAGAGCGGGTGGGCAAGCAGTTTCAAGTCAAACTTACAAAAGATGAAACCCAATGAAGAACATGAGGATGAAGATGATGATGATAATGATAATGATGGTGATAATGATGATGATGATGATGATGATGATGATGATGATGATGATGATGATGATGATGACGATGATGATGATGATGGTGATGATGATGATGATGATGATGATCATGATCATGATGATGATGATCATCATGATCATGATGATGATGAACTCGAAGATGACAGGAGATTAGGACAGTGTTTATTCCAACCGGTTTGACTGGAGCAAAACAATGTGAAACACAGGTACAGGAACAGGAGAAAACATAACAAAAGTAAGTCACTATCGGGAATGAGATTAACGGGAAAACAAGAGTTATCGTTCCTGCTTGGAAGGTCGTGTCCAACACAAAACCTAAAAAACAATGCTTTCTTAGTGTCATCAACAACAGAATACTTCTTTTTAATTCACTTAGGCTCATAATTTAAAGTGCAATTACCTTGATTCATTCCAAGAAAAAATTACAGAGATTTTTAGAACTATGTTTGCACATTTTGCAAACACACACGCAATTTATCAAGCTACGTGTCTTTTTCAACGTTAACTTATAGGGCCTCAATGCGGCAATCTGCGGCTTCTTTTCTTTATCTTTGCTATTTTTAAAAAATATTTCTTTTTGTATTTTACATTAATATAATGTAAAATGACATAATTTTAAAATAAAATAATAAACGACACCTATTGTTGGACAGGTCTTTCCGACTTTACTGACACGTTGCTGGTGAACGTAACAATAAAGGAAATTAATATGTCTTACATGGCTAAGGAAGAAAAATCGCTAAATACGTAATGGACAACGTTGAAAAAATACATTTCGCTAAGATTAAAACAAGCTATTAAATTTTTAGGCCCACATGCAAAATGTTTATCAAAACATAATTATAGATCTAGAAACTGAAAGATTTTTTAAATATTTTTGCCCTTCAAACTTACAATAGATTTTTGCCGTAAAACGCCAAAATGTAGCCATAGTATTTTTTTTTTGCTATTGCAAAGCCAACAGACACGATAGAGAGAGCTTTAAATGAAACCAGCGCGGGTTCATTCTCATTTAAGTAAAGAGGACCAACATGCAACGGTTTGCTTGAATAGCTGCAATCAGTCGCTTGTGACATTCCCTTTTATCTTGCAATCACAAAAAATGGCTCATGTAGGCATCAAGCTTTTAGTTTTACAAAGAAAAAATATGTATGAAACATTAAAGGCACGAAATACAAAGCCGATATGCCACAAATATACATGTAGTTATTATAGAGAATTTAGGCTTTCTAAACAGTGAAAAAAACAAAAGATATTGCTTTGGCTGATGAAATGTTCGACTTACAAAAGTAAGATCGTTCATTGTTTTAAATTTCAATAGTCAATAATGATAAATTATCAAGGCAATTCAAAGTAGTTTGAAGGAAACAAAACAATGAAAACTAGAAGAAAAAACGCTCCAACGCCTTGGCTGCTTTTCAGCCAAGAACGGCTACTCTAATTCTCTCTTGAAATCGCATTCCCGATAAATTAACCAACACAAGGACTGAAAGGAGTGACACTCTCCTTCCATTCTGTCAATCTCTTTTTTTTCAGTTATCTCCCATACACTACAATGATGATGATAACGAATTCTAGGCACCCACCTGAGATATGATGGCAGCCCCTCCTCGCGGGTTCTCCACTTGTCTAGCGCCGGGTGAGCGTGCAGCGCCCCAAGAAACAATGGTCCAGTTACCAGGATGGGGCTTCCAGCTGTTCCGGACACTGAGCCCAGAGAGACCATCTCCTGTGAGGTCACTGGGACATCAAAGGAGCAACATGTTAGACGTAGCTTAGACTCTGCTTATCAATAACTTATAAATGAAATAATCCGGCACAACAGTTTACATTTTTAAATCTAATCACGCTGCTAACTTATTGGTCTATCTCAAAATCAGTAGTTTTGACAAAAAACAAAAGTACCTATATCAAATGGCTGCTTTTCATGTACATTCTAGGAGCAGCGTGGCAGAGCGTTTGCGCGTTGGACTTGAGATCTGGAGGTTGCGGGTTCGATTCTCGACCATGTCATGTTGCAATTGCCTTGGGAAAGCAATTTACCCTAACTTTCCCAGTCCACCCACCTGTAAAACGGGTAACTGGCTAAAGGCATTGCTTGAAATTTGTGGAATGTTAGTATTTGAGTGCTTAACAGGCAGCCGTGCTGTAATGCTCTGAAATATGAGTTGAATTTTCCCTGGCGTGTCTAGGCCAGCTCGGATAAATATGTAAAGTCATAAGACCGCTTTCGGCGAAGGATGACTCTAATTCTAAACTTATTTATTGAATGATTTATTTTTTTACTTATTCATGAGATTTACAATACTGTTAAAATAATTTTGACCTAGCCGATATTTATAACTTTAAAAAAAGTCATGAGATAAAGAATGATCATTTTTATGGTGCGCCAGCGTCACTTTTGGTTTACCTCTAACGCAGATCATCAAAGTATCAGCGAAAAAATCTTTCCTTATAAAAACGAGTGTAAATGCCTTCAAAATTGTCTCGAAAACTCCTGCCTGAACTCATCAAATCTACGATGTTTTACATAACAAGGTGTTGCTATGAATGTTTCTTTTTCTTAAAAACTAAACGTTTAATTGTCACGGAATTACAAACATTATTTGGAAAAAAAATGGTAAAACTTCTTTGGATAAAAAAAACACAGACTTTTAAAAGACCTTTTTCTTCAAATTAGAGTTTCTGATATTCAACTCATTTGCAATGTTCGTAGGATAATATGCAGGTTATGCTATCACAACACTATTGCAACAATATTCGTCTAAAATATCTTTAGCGAACCTTTCTCACATTTATCCATCCACTATTCTTCAAACTATTTCTCAAAACCTAGAATTAAGTATCACTAGAATTCACCAAGATTTACTGTTGCCTATTAGGTGGAATGTTGTAATCTAAATTTTGGTGTTCGCTTCTTTAAAAAGGTGTCTTTTAATGTTGTTTTTAAAAGGTATAGATAGGAATCAAGTGGAAAAGTTATCTTTGCCTAAATGACCAAGAGTGTGCTAGATTTCAATAGCTTTTCAATACATATTTTGCAGGTTTCTTTTTTCCACTTCAATTATTTTAGGTGATTTTTCCTTATAAAAGTATTCCTAAAAATTAAAAGGTAATTGATTTCATGCTTGCGAAGTCTTGCCAGCATTGTTCAAAGCAACTTGTTTAAACTAAAACCGCAATACAATTGTAGGGGCTTCTCTTTCCGTCTTTTAGTTTTAATCTTACAAAAAAGTAGGCAAACTTACCATCCAGTTTGTACTGAGTACCATTGAACTCCACAGCTACCTTGACCCAGCCTTGAAGGTGAAGGTCATCACCAACCCGTGTTACAAGGTCACGACCTGTATCGTAGGAGATGAGCTGGAGCCGGATCTGGCCATTGTCCAGACTGAGGCTCAAAGAATCAGTCGTCAGCTAAGACAGTATACAGTTAGATATGGAATTAGGTCAGTTGGCAAAAGCAAGAAGACGTTATAGTGCTGCCAAACATCCTTAAGTCAGACGACGGCAAAAATAATATAATCGCATTACATGGGATTCTAGTGTATAATTATCTGCTCTAAATATTTGAATATTTTTTCTAACACAAACGTATAGGTATATAGATAATCGATTAAATTAGGTTTCCTCGGTTGAATAAAAATAAGATAGGCAAAATGGCAGCTTTGTGTCGATTTGAGACCTTGGAAGATGTTGGTTAAAACACGTCTTATAAGAGGAGGGTCTACCTACAGGGGTTTAATTACTATACCCATATAAGCAGACGTCTTCAGAATTAAAGTCACTTAGGAGGGGAGGTCTTTATTGAGGGGGTGTTAATTCAGGTGTTCCAATGTGGTAGAATTTTTTCCACAATATACAGAGTGCAGAGTGATAAGGCACAAAGTCACCAAGGCAGTGTTTAAAAGTACTCCTTAAACGTTATTTATCGCCACTAATTATGGACGTCTTTTCTCAGCTTTGAACTGCAACATCCAAGGATACAATGTGTTTGGTTGTTGTTGTTTTTTTGCGTCACTCGAGAGGGCAAAAATGTTTTAAGAGAATTGACGAGAGATGCCTGATAACCAATTGCTCCTATTACAATGATAATTTTTATGTCAAGCGAATAATATTTGGTCAAAACGTTTCACAAGAAGAACAATTTTTATTTAAATTCGAGATTTTTACGATAACACCTTTAATAGCAGGTTGGTAATATAATTATGTTATATGATTTTTACTGATAAATAATTATTTTCTTTGAAAAACCAAGCCTTTAATGGATAATGGAGCAAATAGGAATTTACTTAACATAAACTCGTTTATAATCCATATTCAAGAACCTCCCCAAAACGTTAAAGCTGCTAAATAGCCAAGTAATAAATAAGCCATCCACTGTGTGTTTTCTTTTAACTGCAAAACCAGGTGCAGAACCAGTAACTTAATAGCTGCTTTTACAATATAGGATAGAGATTATAATATTACTTTTTTCCCTCGTAAAAATTAGACCTAAATATCGTTTTGCCTTTTCTCCAAGTCCAATTACACTGTAAACTGTTTATGCTTTTTCTACAACACACATACAAAAACATAGAGACAATTTTATCACTTATTTACCGTATAAAGAATTAATCCTGTGTCGTTGGCTGAAGACAGGTAAAACTCTATCTTACTCAAGACAGGATTTCCTGCAAAATGTAGCATGCTCTGAGGTTCAAAGTTCGCCATGTTCTGGAAATCACATCGTTCGCTGGAAAACCCGAGTGCGCATGAGCAGACTTTCGACAGCCACAAATCTTGGCAAGTTCCGCCATTTGCGCATGACGTATTGAGACAAGGGGAATGACTAGCGCAGCCGAAGTCAAGACCATCAACTGCCGTGTTGTTTTGCGTGGGCGAGAGTTCGTCTGCGTCTGCCAGATTTACCGATCTTCCGTTCACCATCAAATTCTGGTTGTTTCGAAAATGGAAGCGTGCGTTTAAACAGTGATAACTGTACAAAAAACTGTGAGTTGCCATCACAGCTTTTTTAACATTAGTCTTACATGATGGTTTCCTCTTGTTTTGAAACGAATGGTATCGAATTGCATGGCAATTTTATTTACAACACAAGTTGAAAGCAAATTTAACTCATTCCAAATACTACTCAAAGATTTAAAGGCGAAACAAGTCCAAGGACTCCCGCCTCTCCCCCATCTATGTGTGTCTGTGTGTCTGTGTGTCTGTGTCTCTCTCTCTCTCTCTCTCTCTCTCTCTCTCTCTCTCTCTTATTCTATCGATTAACAAATCTAGTCGTATCTCATAGCTATGGAAACAAGCAACGATATACAAGATAATACACCTACCCCAAGACACCCAACAAATCCTTTTGTATCCTTCACGATGCTTCTCAAATAGGAAGTGAACTCTGATACCCCTCCAAAAAAGAATTGCTCATTCAACGTCCATGCAGAGAAAGATCCATTCTGAACATCTTGAGAACGAGAAAAGTCTAGTGTTACAGTAGCACATCTAGCGTCTCTTGAATTTTCATTGCCTTCAATATCAGAATCTCCGCAAGCCGTAGGGTTTAGCCTCAGCTCGATCTGACCCGATGTCAAGGTTAGCTGTACCACGTGATTGATGACCCCTGAAGTGCTTTGACCGGAAATAGTGACCTGGTTACTCAGCAGACGGGAACCGTCGTTAGCGGAAAGATGAAGGTCACCGTTTGCTATTTCTAAAACGACGTGTTGCGGGCTGCCTGTGCTTGTAACCTATGGATCGCGAAAATATATACAATGTAAAAAAGTACTTACTGGGAAATTTAAAATATTCTGAATGTAATATGTTTGAATCGAAAAAGTTGCCTGTTTGTGCAGGTTTTCTTCATTTAACTTTTTACAAAATTTTTCATTTAAAAATACAAATGTGAAACTCAACCGTTTTATTAAATTTTTGCAGTTCTGTGATCTTGAGAGTGCAACTTGATATTCACGTCTGAGATGACGGGGTTATAGTTTTCAGTGTGGTTCACATAGAATAAGAGTTGAGTTATTTGATTTCCGGCCCATCCCACGTATATTTATGTGATTGCATTAATTATTTTTTACAATTGCGAAAGAATGACATGCTTTTGTTTAAATTCTTTTCAAAAAGTATTTTTTATTAACTTCTAACGCTCGAAAGTTTTCGATTAGAAAAAAATTATTGAGGTGATTTCACAATAAATGTACTGTCGATTAATAAGCATGTCTTCGAAATCTGTCAAAATATAAGGTAACCTGCTTTTTAGTCATCATTTCAGTTAAATTATGATTTTCAAGCAAAGAGATCAGTCTCAAAACAACCCAAATGTAAAAATATTACAAATATTAAGTATCGTTATACAACAGAATGTGCACACGTAAACCATAATAATACCGGAACCTTTCTAAATCTAGTCATAATCTTACTTTGAGATGTCATAAAACAAACCCAACTTACATATTTTACAAATAAATAAAACAGTTAGGAATACACTGACCCCAGTCAACACGAGAAGAATTCCTTCCAGAACTGTGGTGGCCATTGTAAATCGCACCTCGGAAATCACTGAATTGCCAGCTCCATCGATAGGAAACGGAATGGCCTGACGCCTGTACCTTGACAACGGCACAACTCCCCCATGGTGAATAATCCTATAGGTAAAGCTTTCACCATTCACTTCAGCGTCTTCAACCGCCCTTCGGCGTCTCCTGGTTGATCCCGTGCTGATGGAAGATGGTTGCTCGACTTGGGTAGCAGAAGAGAGATCAAATGTCAAAGCGGAAGCGCCATTAAAGGTTGCAGTTGCAACGACCTCGCAAAGTTCACCTATGACCCCTGGAGGGCAGGAGCAGTTGAAGGTCGATGGTTGACCTTGGTGGCATGTACCGCCGTGTAGACAGGGATTAGAAGCGCACTCGTCTATGTCAACACTACACGAAGGACCTTGGGAAAAGGAAGGAAAGTCGGAAAAATCCATAAAAAGCATTAATTCATTGGTCCAGTGTAGAATTATGTCAATCAAACTACAGCAGTTATACTGAAACTAAAAGATTTTTTCAGCCTACTATCAATGACATTTGCAGATACCGTATCATTTTCAGCATCTTTTTGAGAAAATAAAATCAAATTTAAAAAATTTGCTGTGAATTGTCACTGACAACTTACTCTTTGAGTTTTGGTGACCTGATTTCACTGTGTAGACTAATTTCCGATTAGGAAAAGTTGTTTTCTGATTGCTTGAAAAAACACTAATTACCATTGTCTAGCCTTGATGATCAGAAATATGAGTTGAACTTGCTTTGGTGCGTATAGGCGTCCAATGGTAATATGTAGTCTTAATACCAGACAAACTAAACACTCATGACATCATCATAGTTCATTACCCTCAAAGCCTGCAGGACAGATGCATGTGTAGAAGTTGATGCCCTCAACACACGTTGCTTGACTAGAGCATGGGTTGGAGTCACACTCATTGATGTCGATGTTGCAGGCGATTCCTTGACAGGGTGAGACAGAACACAGATGCGATGAAATTTGAAAGATGTTTTGAGTCAGAATATAAATACGCATTATGGACAAAGTATAATAGGGTGCATTTTACATTACAATGCAAACATACCTTACTTTACAAAGCTTTATGCTGTCGGTGGTTGTAGTCACATCAGCAAAAATAGTAGCAGCAACAACAGAAGCAACAATATTAGTAGGAGTTGTAGTAGTAGTAGTAGTAGTAGTAGTAGTACTAGTAGTAGTAGTAGTAGTTGTTGTTGTTGTTGTTGTTGCAGCAAAGGGAGTATTTGCAACAGTAGCAGCAGCGACATCGTAAAAACAATAAAGTTATTTATATTATACTAGCTATTGCCTACTTTCAATATGATTTGACTAGGCATTACACACATTCTGGAAGCTAAAAAATCATCCACTTACCAAAGGAAATGCTTTGCTCAGTATTGGCAGACCCACCATCGATGTGAGTTCAATCTCGCTTACCTTCAATCATACCCACTTGGTTTACATACGTTATACTAATGAAAAACATCAACAAAAACCCCTCCAAAATCACCTAAATTTAGTTTGATCAATTGAGATGACTTTCTTCAATAGAGTCTACTAACGTGTTCATATCAGAGTTACGAAAAATTTAAAAAAGCGGTTTTTAGCAAAGATCTTTAAGAGAATGTATGTTTCGGAAATCAATCCATCAATTTTGTTACTAGATTCTTGAAAAAGTATCCATTTCCTCCACCAATTGTCCTGTTCCTTTTTAATCAATGTAAAGGCATACCAAAAAAGTATTTAAGGTAGAGTGTCAAAATTGGGAACAATTCCATTGATGCGCAATTAGCAAGAAAGACCTCAGTTTTGTTATAGGAATTTCTTTATCTAAAAATGACATTCCATATTAAGGAGCGTAGTGCGACATGGTATAAGCTATGTTTCTTTAAGTGGTAAGGCGGTCGGTATCGAAGCTACTATAAGTCTAAGGCTCGAATTATACTGCTTTTGACAATCAACTACGGTCCAACCACGATGTAATATAATACTGCT
>BMAT01001618.1:17483-38323 GCA_019649035.1 Elysia marginata | reverse complement strand
TGGGGCATTAGTGGCGCTGCTCTGTGGCAACACAGTTTCGCTGAGTAACGAAGCCAAATTTGCCGAAAGGAATTAATCCAGTGCATAAAATGAATTAAAAATATATAAAATTTAGGAGGAGAGACTTAACCAATTTAGGTTAGTGAATTTAAGTGCATATGTATACACGAGAAATATCTAAAAGGAGGAACTTTGGGCCAATCGATATCTTTTTGTTTTGTGAACAGGAAAAGCCAAAAGTACAATTTATGATCATTCAAGATACTATGTTTCATCACCATTGATGAACCCACTATTGAACACTACTGATTCCAAGACGGATATGGTCAAAATCGGAGGTCAAAGCTGTTGTATATTTCTTAGCAGAAACTTAGGGTGAGGGTGATGCCAGGTGTATCAGTGATATACTTGGTTTGGAAAAGGCCAAACATGCCTAGATGACGAGCCAAATTCTGGTCACCCTAAAATATCAAACAATAAGGTAAACACGACTCATTTTGACGAGTTCATATCCAATTTGACAGGAAGATGAAGATGCAGAAGATTGCCTTGAAACTCAGAATTTCTAAAAGTGGGGTTCATGAAATAAGTCCATGACACTATGGGATATCTAAAATTTTGGCAAGATGGGTTAAATAAAGTTCACAAGGAATCACAAGCTTCAACAGATTGAAATTTCACAACACCTTTTGCAAAAATTGCCAAAAAGACAATGAAGATAAGGATGAGATGCGCATTAGTGTAAGGCAAGGTGGAGATTTGAAAGAAAACAAACAAACAAAAAAACTACTTTGACAATCTGGTTATTGGTGATGAAACTTGGGTCCTGCTGAAAACTCCAGGGACAAAGAGTGACTTAATGAGCTAGAAACGTTCATTATCTGCTGTCAATAAAAATTTAAAAATTGCAGAGATACACAGCATACGTGATGGCTACTACCTTGTTCTGGGATGTTAAAGGTGTGACCTCCTCAAACAAACCTATGTACAACTGCTGCTTGATAGTGCAGCACTATTGACCACCTCAGAGATGCAATACTTTGCAAATATGTTGCAAATATCACATATGAAGAGCTTAACAAGTTTGTCTTGAGAAATTCATCCAATGACTGATGGTCAATGTATATCCTTTTCTGTACATGTATCTTTTGTTTTTCGTCTGTTTGTTTGAATCATTAATGGACTAGGTTTTTGTACAAAATTGCCATTATGTCCCCATTGTTTGTTTGGGTAGATAGACAATTGTAAAGAGTTTCAAGCCTACATGAAGGAAATTGGCGCTAGAGGAAAAACTTTATTAGTACTATTATTAAATGACTTCAATCTCTGGGGAGGAGTGTTGTGTTTCAGAACAATAATGCAACCCAAAAAAGCTGCAGGGCTAAAAATTCTTCCTCATGCTACCCACAGTCCAGACATGGCACTCTCAGATTTTCATTTCTTTGAACACTTGAAGCACAATTTGAGGGCTATGGTTTATGAACAAGAAGATGACCTTGTTGGTGAATAAAAATTTGTTTTCACATTTTGACATTAATTTCTTTCAAGTAGGAACTATCTCCTGTTGTCATGATGCAGAAGTTCGATCAATCTCCATGGAGATTATGTTGAGAAATAGAGGAATAGTGACACTTAAGTTTGTGCGAGTTTTGCTTTTATTCAATTAGAACTATTTGGGTTATGCCCCTTTTTAAGTTTCTAATATGACTCCATTGTAGGTCAAACACATGCCAATTACCCCATCTATCTCCATAGAAGCTGCCGTCTGGTTGTTGTAGTGACTTGACCCACTTCACAATGGCCTCTGTGTCCACAGCGTCTAGAGCATCATACAAAGTTAGGATCTGGAGAAAGGACGGGGGAGTGGTTAGATCAAACAAAGCAGAAAAACATTGGCAAAAAATGTGTATGCCAATGACATGCTTTCAATAAGCAATTATTATTTTTCACATTTCAAGCTTGAACTTTCAGAATGAAATTGTAACTGAACACATAGCAGATTCAAAGATAAAAGCAAAAACAAACTCTTTGTTGTGTTTTCTTTGGTCGAGCACTTTTTTTTTCAAAGAAAAACATGAACAGGAAAGAAAGAACAAAAACCTGAGCTCCTATTTTCTCTGATTTTTCATTCTTACCTTCTGACATATATGTTTATGCAAATGAAAGAGATATTGAAAACACTGTTTTACCCTTGTTAGTTTTCACTCTTTGGCTACGGTTCAAGTAACTTTTCTTCAGCTTCTTGTGACTAAAAGTTGTACTGAAACCATAATCACTTTTATTATTCCTCTTACAGTTGAGTCCATATAATTCAAAAACTTGCTTAATTCAAACTATATTCAGGTTATACACTTTATCTTTAAAATTGTCTGATTTATACTGATAATGACTTTTTGGGCAATTCCTGGTTAAAATTATTCTGGTTTTATTTTTGAGACTCAAAATATCTAATCTTGACTGTAATGTCGACATGATTGGAATTTTTTCAATGAAAAGTTTACTTTAATGACATATTTTGATATGCTGACCTGCACTGCACTAAGGGTTGATAAAAGGTGAGGGTCATGACCTATGCTGCAGCTGAAGCCGCCACACTCATGTTGGCAGCTCTTGACAAAGCAGATGACCTCCGACCTGTCCATCCGGTCACGTTGACCTGCAAGTGCCATGCCTGTGAGACCCCAGTACATGCCATTCATTCGCAGAAATTCCGTCATCACATACTCCTGGGAAATAGATGGCAAAAAAAAAAATTTGTGCAGAGCTAGGAGCAGCACTGTCAAATTTGTATATATTCATGAACAGCTACAGTGCCTGAATTAAATATTACATAAAAAAAAACTTTTGCTTACTAAGGTTGATAACTTTTTTTTTTTTAGGAGAAGAATTGTTTTAATTATAATTTGTTCAACTATTAAAGTTGTTTTATTACATTTACAAGTTCTATGACTTATAAGTAACGTCAAGTACCAATATTTATATACATCAATGTTAAGATGAAAAGTTTGATAGAGTTTTCCTGCAGTTTACCTGGCCCGCCACACATTTTCTTTGCAGGCAGAATGAATGAATCTGTTGTCACAATTTTAAAATAAAAAGGTCATGCTGTTTTGAATGCATTTTTCTCATATTACAAACATCAAACATTTTTACTGCTGATCTTAAAACATATTTTATAGCCGTTTTGAAGTAGTCTAGTCAGAACTGAAATAAAGACATCAATTTAACTTAATTTTAACAACAAAGATCACTATGATTAAATTTATGAAAAAAAATATAAATGAATAAACATGTCTTACATAATCATCCTTTTTCTCTCCATATGAAGCTATATAATCTGCATGCTTTTGCAGCATCAAACTTTTTGGGGCAGTGCTTGGAATAACAACGTCTTTGATTGGCGTTCCCTATAGATTAAAAAAAAAATATCATGAAAAAGAAACTATCACTGCATAACATTAACAATAAAAATAAAAAAATAAAAGAATAACTACAATTTTGTCAAGAGCCAAAATTGGAATTCATCTAAAAAATAAGTTGTAAATTACCTTTTAAGGCATTTTCTAAGTATTCTCAGGATGTTAAATTAAAATGGTCAATAAAAAAACGAACATTTTGGGGAATTCAAAATATTGTTTCTAGGGACTTTCCAAAATTGTTCTCCATAAAAATTTTGAATAGATACTAATGTTCTGTCATATACGAGAACAAAAATCTGTTTATTGTGCTGGAGTAAAAATATTTTTCCTGCATCATATCAGATTTGGAATCAGGAAAGTGATCATTTCTGTATCATTTCTTTGGCATGTCATTAAAAACCTATAACTATATAATCAAACTTGTTATTTTTTCAGTAATTTTTTACACTGTTTCTGAAAACAATTTGTTCATCGCTGTAAAGGACAGGTTTGCAATATTGTGTCACAAACACAACCTCAACAATAAAAGGTAAAAATGTGTGCCTAGACCGAAGATCCTGTTCAGTAAAATTATTTCAATAAGTGGGCCTGCCAACTAACCATGCATCTAGATACTAGCATTTTTTTACCTCTCCAAAACATCTTAGAATAAAACCACTTGTACAGTAATTGTAACTGCGAGACAGCTGTACTAAGAACCATTAAACTTTTCAGATCTGCTCTTCCAGTTTTTTATGTTGTAGCTTTACATCAAGTACTGTTTCCAGTCATCGCACTTTGAAATTTTAGGCTTCACTGATTGATATGTTATGATCACGCATTCATGGAACATGGTCATGGGCCCATCCAAGGAGCCTCAGAGTTAGGGAAATAGTTTAGCTATGTACAACAAATACTTTCTGACAGAAAAATAAATTCTGATATAGAGTCTACTCTACTCTTAACTTAACATTGTCGATTTCTTCTTAACTCCAATTCTAAAAGACGCTGCAATTGCCTGTGATAACAGAACTTGTAACAGAGTACGAGATCTAGAATAGAGTTTACTTTTATTGCTTCAAAGTGAGGATGTAACCTGTAGTGCTCATTGATTGCTACATTGTAAGAAGAACTCTTCTACTTCTCAACGCAATGATGTAAAACAAAAACTTGTCTTTTTATTACATAGCAAGGCTTGTATGTCTCAGTTCTTTGTTTTGTTCTTCAACTTCATCATCTTTATTCTTGGAGAACAGTCTTAGCCTGAGTGCTAACAAACTTGCAAAGTATTGAAATAGGAAATGGTTTTTAAAATCTATATCAATAGACATTTTCTCTGTCATAGACTAAATTGTCTTGTTTCACAACATGTTTTGTGCAAAATGCCTAAATTTCTGATCTAGATTGAAATCTTAATTAATATAATATATTATAAAACAATTTCCAGGCATGCCTTGATCTAGATAGATTTTCTATTTCATAATTGAGAAACAATTTCCAGGCCTGGATCTAGATTAAACTAAGATTCTAGATCTAGGAAGAGCAACAGAGAGAGAGAGATTATAAGAGAGAGAGAGAAATGCAGACGGACAGAGAAAAACAGAACAAAAAGAAGGTAAAGAAGAAACTAGACCAAGATCAAGCAAGACTCTAAACTCACTTTTAAACTGGTCTTAAGATAAAGTTAAGAAACCAGGTCAAGACCGATCTGAGAGAGAGAGAGAGAAAGAAGATGCAGATGAGAAACCAGCCTAAGATCAAGAGGGAGAGAAAAGAGGGAGAGAGTGGGGGGAATGAAGTTGAGATTGATGCAGTGGCAAGCCAAATTTTGGGTAAAACTGAAAGTTCAGTCTTAAAGGTCACTGATGCAGGCAGCTAATGATTGCCAAGCTATTTTAATATTATAATTATAGGCCGGTAATTTGTAATCCCAAGTGCTAAATTTAGATGTTGTCATTTTGTTGCGATTGACGTTCATACATCGACATTCCGCTGTGTTTGAAGTGTAGTTCAAATTGATTATTGATACGACCCATTAATAGTAATAGTTAAATTGTGAAAAGATTAGATCCACTTCAAATGATGTTCCTAATAAAGTAACAGTAATTTTCTGAATCTGGTCTAATCTACATCTAGATTCTAGGTCTAGATCTAGATCTAGGTACAAAGACAAGTTATAAAAAAATCTTACCATTGAGAATGAGATTCAGGAGATTTTGTCTTTAAATAGACTCCACTTAAAAGCCTATTCCACTGTATCTAGGCCTAGGTGGTTTTGAATTGAAAGGGCTTTAAAGAAGGTGTCCAAAACCTAAAACTGTTGGTTGACATACAATGAGTCAAAGTAGGCCTACTGCGTACCTCTCAGGCTCAGCTACCGGTGCTTGATTCTGACACTGGTCAACAGGATCTATCTAATCATCTTAGAGATTTTTACAATTTTAAACACTCAAATTAAAGTCTAGATTCTAGAAGAGTCTATCTTATATCAACTGGAACCTAGATATAAGTCTATATTCTGTGTTCTGAGTCTACTAGACTCTAGATCTAGGTAGATCTTTTTTGCTACAGATCAGATCGAGATATAATCCAAAGGTTTCTAGGATCTCGTCTCTCTTGATGACAAGGCCTGGGCCCAATTTCTAGACCTAATAGTACTTTTACTGTCTAATTAGATCGACATGAATGTAATAAAAAGCTTTCTGAATCCAAAGATTTTGTTATTGAAGATTTAGATCGTTCTTTAGATCTAGATTCTAGATCTAGATTAGATCTAGGTTCATATTAAAAAAATAAACAATCTATGAATCAATGACAACATCATGGGACTGTGGGAGTTACTCTCCCCTTCAACGTTTTTTTGGTTCTTCCAGCACAGAAGAAGTTGTAAACAAAACGAAAACGAAACAAGAGTTTAGTTGTTATTTTTGTAGTTGAGTGGTAGATTTCTTCTAGATTTAGATCTACTAGACTCTACAAAACTTTTAACTGTTTAGATATAGAATCTAGATTCTATGTGGACTTGTCTTTTCTTTGTGAATGTTTTGATGTCTGGTTAGAGTCAAGAGTTCTCTAGATCTATCTTCACTTTAAATAAATCGAGTTAACCAGGACAAGTTTTCATCTTTGAAGCTAGTTTTACGGGTATGGATCTCTTACCCTCAAGTCATTCTGAGTTCAGCTCACCAGATTATTGGGAGAGGTTTTTCAAGAGAAGAGGAAAAATTCCTTTTGAGTGGTAAGCCTTTGAGAAGAGTTATGTTAAGGTCTAGCATTGATAGTATTCGCCTAGAATCTAGGTATCAATTATCATAGAATCTTGCAGGTATAAATAGAAGTAGATTCTAGCTCTTAGAAGGCTACTGCAACATAGAGTTATAATGAGTAATCGCCATCTTCTTTTCTATGTTAAATTGATGAGCTTAAACCACTGCTGCTCTGTGAGTTCTGATGGTGAATTGGTTATAATTACCAATACCATGGCCTGTCACAGAACCTATGTTTCCAAAGTGCTTCTAAAGACCATTCTAGTGGTTTTGGGCTTTGGCACTGTATCAAGAATCGCCCTTTACTTTACTTTCGATATTGGTCTTATTTGAACATCAATGTTTATGTATACGTCCACAGGTATGGAGAATATCCGCAGCTTCACCACATTATCCACAAATACATCAGCCCGTCTAACACAGTCTTGGTAGTGGGCTGTGGAAACTCAGCTCTCAGTGAAAACATGTATGATAACGGCCTTCAAAATCTCGTCAATATTGACATCAGTGATGTGGTCATCAGGCAGATGTTTGATCGCCATCGAGTCAATCGGCCTAAAATGACATTTGAGAAAATGGATGTCACAGCGGTGTGTAATTTTTGCCTGGCAATTTTTCAATCTACAGGTTGTTTTTTTTTTAAGGCGTAATTTTGTTCAATAACTAAAATGCTGTTGTTTTTGTTGGTTTTTTTTACCAGTATAGAAACAAGGAAACTAAAAGTTACACAGATGATAGAATTTTCAAATTAAAATTCTTTTCAGTCAATTTCTTACATCTTATGTAAAGTTTAAATGAAAAGAACACAAGAATCCTTTTCTTTTTTTTTTACTGTAAACACCGTACCAGTAAATTTTTTTCAATGTTGAAATTGAATGATTATTGGTTATAATTCATTCTCTTTGCCTCTAATTGTTTGTTTATTTTCAGATGAGTTACCCAGAGGGTCACTTTAACGCTGTTCTCGACAAAGGAACCCTCGATGCCCTGCTGGTTAGCGAGGAGGAGCAGGTCTTACAGAATGTGACGGCTATGTTCAGTGAGATTGCCCGCTGCCTCAGGCTTGGTGGACGCTACATCATTATCTCTCTACTGCAGGACCATGTACAGCGGCATCTATTGCGGTTTTTCACAAACATGTATGTCAGTGTTTTTTTTAAATAGAATAAGACTCAGGCGGTTAATGCCCCATCCTTATTATCATTTGAGTCCAGTGGCTGCTTGATATATTTTTAAAATTTACCGGGGTAGTTGTTTTTTCCAATGAAAGAAAAAGAATAAAGTTTGTCACAAGAGTCTTCATCTGGATTTAATCTCAGATTGTTAACTTAAAAGTCTCCAGGCTTACAATTTGATCCTAGTCACTACTTGAAAACTCAAGATTGACCAGGAAGTTTTTGCTCCATGCAAAACGTGCTACGTGCCCTTTGTGTTGAACAGCGGTGGTCAATATTGTCTATTGGGCTAAATCCTTTTCTTCTACATACACTAGCACCACAGATTTTTATACAGTAAAATATATTAGATTTATAGTTACATCATCAGTTTGTTGCATATCTGTTGTTGGAAAAAGACTAATGTACTGTTATTTACTTTTTTATTATAACAGATTGCTATTTGCCAGGTTTTACTATGAAACAAGGGTAGTTTATTTAGAAAAAGAGTGGGGTAAGAATAAATAAAAAATTAGTCTCCTAAATCTTGAGCAAACTTTAAGAAATGTAGAATGAGTCTCTTGTAAGTTTTTGCAAATTCCAATGGTTTTTTTTATCTTTGAGGTATAGAGATAGCGTTGGTCCCAATTTACAAATTAATGTATGCACACTTGTGTCATTTAGGGGTTGGCCTATTAGGATCCACCGAGTTCAGACAGAATCAAACGAGGAAAACACCAAGTCACTGGCCATGCCTGTCTTTGCTGTTGTCATCACAAAATTGAAGCCCATGCCCAACATGCCACAGGTAAGGCAATTGGGAATGAGAGAAGAGCACAAATTTATTATTCTTGCCCACAAGAAATTGACTTCAAATAGGGAGTTTGTAAACAGGAACAATAATTTGCGCTCTAATCTCATTCCCAATAGAACCCCCAACTCATCAAAATAATATTCAACCAAGATGCATTTATTTGAGATTTTTTTTATTAAAGATAATTCTCTTAAATTTGTTTTGTAATATCCATACTTTTTTTTTACTTGAAGGGTATTTAGTTTGATATAGATGTTCCTTGTTCCAGATTTCCTTTTAGTGTTTTGTGTATGTTCACCATTTTCTTTTTCATTCTGTAAATTTGGCTTAGATTGTCGAAGTGTGTCGGTTTGAGGAAAGAATTGATAGGCTGGAGGGTGTCCAGTACTTATCTGCCATCATCAAAGACATGCAGTACTACCACATCGTGCGGCAGCAGTTAAGCAAAAGGTGAGATACAAATAAAACAATGTACATAATATGAAACTTTTCATGGTGCATATGCTTTGACTTCACCAAACTTAAATCTGCAACTTTTTTTTTTCTTTGGGCCATGATTGTTTTAAAAAAAATAAATGCAATAAAATTGAATAATATCAATAGTCAATATATGATTTTGAAGGGTGAACACTATGATTTAGATGGATTGTTGCTTAACTCATATCCTAAATTGGTATTATATTGCAAACTCTGCAAGCTAAGATAGTTTCCACCCTATCTATTGAAAACTTTTTTATATTTTTTTTTAGGGAGTGGTCGGGGATATGAAAATGAAAAGAAAACAGCGTCTGCTGGACTGAATTTAATTTTCTTTTTTTTGTAAATATCATTTGTGAAAATTTTGGCCTAAGGGCAGTCAACAAAACAAGTCAATTTGTTCTGACTTATTTGATGCAGGTTGCCTGGAGATCAACAGGTGAGCCTGGAGCTTCACTCGGCTGCCAGTGACGTTCCACGGTACAGTCTGACTGTTGTGGACTCTCCTAAAGTTCTCCCAAACAAATTTGCTATCTTCATTGTTCCCCAAGGAAGGCAAGTACACAGCTATTTGATTATAACTAAGTGAGGCAACCAGGATAAACAAGGCACACGTCGTTCAGGCTAGTTTTGAGTAATAGGCCTTTGAATGAAAACAAATCTGCTATGTAATAAACTGTCTTTTTTTTTGTAATGAAAATGATATATCTTAGGGTATAAGAAAGCTAGGGTTGAAGAAAACTTTTAGTCTCATGTCAAAATTTTGAATTGTGCCTGGTTTACCCAATATGGTGGCCCAAGATATTTTTTTTCTGAAGTTTCAGATTATCTTTATGGCATTTTTAAAGTAATTTGCTGTGTATAATTGCAGCTTAAAGATGTTTGTGTAAGGCGGATCAGGATTTCTAGAGTATTGAATTTTTCTTTATTTGTCACCTTTCTGACTTTTTCCAGGGAACATGATCGCAGCAATTTGATGCTTTTTCTTCAAAGAGTTTTCCTATAAATGACAGAGTTAAATTTTCACAAAATAGACTTCAGTTCGGACATTTTTGAAGCACAAAATCAGTGGCATTTTTTCAGTTTTTCGTTTTGTAGCCTTAGGTTATTCATAGTTTCCAAGCATGAATGTCTTGTTATTTACACTCACTGCACAAAGTTGACATTTTAGAATGCTCACAGCTGTGTTTATGGCTCATGGGATTAGTTTGGTTTTGTGCATGTTAGCAAAAGGTGGAGTTACCAAGTTAGAGACATAGGGGCTATTATAAGTAATCTTTTTCATGGTGGATCCAACTTTGACGATTCCTTCCATACAAGCTGCTCGAGTTTGTCATATGCTGTTCGACCATCTTCAGTTGTTGTCATTTTCTGAACTTCTGCAATATTCTGCTGTCATGGTCATTTAAGTCTTCCCTTGTTCTCCCTACTCTCTACTGGGCCTAGTTATGTGCTGTTTTACTTGATCAAAGTTTTTTAACTTTTCCTTTTCTTCCATGTGAAGGATTTTAGAATACTTTTGTTGTTTTCTTTAACTGTCCACAGTACTCGAAGAATTTTTGGGTAGCATTGCATTTCAAAAGCCTTTTTTTTTTCAACTTTTTTGGTTATATTATTGTAAGAAATTGTAATGTATAGTTCAAATCTTTTTAATTCAAAGTTTCCTCTTCAATGTTAAGAGTTTCAAATTGTGAGATTTCGATGGCAACTTGAAAGTTAAGGTTTATCAAACTAAACTGCACAATCCCATCCCTCAGAGAAACAGAGTGGCTGTTCTCTACTGACAAGGGTCGGCTTCACCTGCAGGAGAGCGCCGGGTTTCAGCGCCTCGTGGTGGTTGCCCTTAACAGAGGTCACAGCTTTGAGAACATGGAGGCGATTAAGGCTGAGCTTTCGGGAAAAGTGATGGAGCTTGCACCACCAGACTGTCCAAACAAAGCTGAGGTAAGGTAATTAATACATGTATTCTCAATCCCTTGAATAAAGTTCTGAAAAGTTGTTGGTTGATTTGAGTCTATTTACAGATGGGGGGGGGGTCTCTTAATTGAGGGATAACAGGGTTCCCATTGGATCCTGGAATTCAAGGAGGCCTGTAAAAGTATGTTGATTTCAGTTTTGCCAAAAAGATCCTGGAAATTTCCTTGACTGGCTAAAAAATATCAATTAAAATATCTACTGGTTCTTTCTTATTTCGTTTATGTGTACTAATTTCTGGGAGAATCTATAAAATCTGGGTGGTCGGAGAGAATCACCGCTATAGGTCAAGGTCGTTGCCCCTGTGAGGTCATCAGGTAAACCTGATGTCCTTGTGTGCATGCATGTAGTAGGCCCTATCTTAGTCGTTAGTACAGGTGCATGTATTTTTCTTGCCCGATGGCTTCACAATGCTGAAGAGAAAGCAAAATGACCCACACATGCAGATTTCTGGCAAATAATTATCTCGACTTCATTCACTGAGCAGCCTTGGTGAGTTGAGTATCAGAAGATCTAAAGGCTAAATGCTAGATCTACCATTCTACAATAGTAAACGCTAAACCCTCTACCCTCCCCCCTTCATGTATACACACAAAGAAGGTTCTTGTAAGCGGGTACTACTTAAAATAAACACAACATGAACAACGGATGTCAGCCCCTCCAACCTATTTCCAGTATAAATATCTTAGTACACCCTTATCACTAAAAACTGAAACTAAAACACGTGAAACTATCTTCAGTCTTAACCTCTTTGGATAACAGCTGTCTCTCTTTCCCTTTCAGGTCTCTATTTTTCTTCAAAGATCATTAGGCCTACTGACACCCCCCTCCCTTCTATTACCTTTTCAGCCCCCCCACCCCCTCCCCTCTCTCTTTCATGCCATTTCCTTGATGTTCCTGTTCTCCTCTCTACCTGCTTTTCACTCAATGGTTGATTTTTTTCTAAAACAATTTTCTTTTACTATGCACTAAGCACTGTTTAAGTGGATTTCAAGCACCCTGTAAATAGACTTTTTCTTTTTAAAACTTGCAATTGTTTCTTAAGTTCATCAAGCTGCCATATCCTGTCTATATTGAATGAATCTGATTTCTCTCTTCACAGATTCCGTTTTTGTCAATAGGGGAAGACCTGGGCAAGCGGTTCCCAGTGTCAGAGGGTGAAAGTACGGCTAGTGGTCGCTACATTGTGGAGGATGTGGAGATCAATGGTGGACAGTTGTTCAGGCGGCTGATTTTCTTACAGAACCAGGGAGTTGTACAGACAGAGACTAGACTCATGGAAGGTAGAGGAATATGTCACTTAAGTGAACAGGGCTTTTGTTTGTCCTATTTATTTTTTCTTCATTTCATAATCATTTCTTATGATTCTCATTTCTTCATATCAAAAGAGTTAAAACAATGTCAGTGGTTTTCAGGGGTTTTGGTATCATTGTTGTTATTTCATTTTTCATTAATTCTAAATCATTTATTAAATATCCTAATATTGCCTTTCATTTGATATTTAATTAGCTGTAGTCAGCATTAGCAAATTCAACTTTTAGCCTATAGTAACCTGTTTTATGCGTCACCAAAAACTTTTGGCAATGAATTGATTCTGCGAAATGCGACCAAAAATTCTACATTTTAGGAGCTAATAAAGAAATAGACCCTGGTAGTTGCTTCATTCTTTGGCTTGCAAAAGAAAGCGAAAAGTAAGTGGAACCCCTGAATTAAAAAATGTCGCAAAAAACAGGTCTGAAACAGGGGGGTCTTTGTTCAGGGGTTAAATTACCATACCGTTTAAGCAGACATCTTCAAAATTAAATTCACATAAAAGGGTGGTCTTTATTGAGAGGTTCTGCTGTATTTGTAGGCATGTTTGTTTGACGTTTTACTTGTTTATCCTCAGTGCGCAAGAAGAAAAAGAGGAAAGGCCAACAAGCAAGAGAAGGCCCGCCAGAGAAAGTGACGGTAGACAAAGGCTATCTGCCTAGTGATTACCTCACAGCTGTGGTAGCAGGTCTCGGTTTCTTGCCCTCTCTAGGTAGGTTGTCTTATGAATGTGGTAAACATGAACTTTTAATATTTGAATGCGGCTAATATAAACATATTATCCATTTTTAAAAATTTTTTAATTTTATGTGGAAACAGTTTTTGTTCATATTCTTTTTCTATAATGGATATCACTTTTTCACATATGCTTGCATGCAAGGTGTAATTACCAATTTTCGGAGATAGAAATACAAAGACATAGAAATCTAGTGTTGCCCCTGCTCTCAGCTTTTAGAAAATGGCTTATAACGCATTTTGTCATGTAAAATGGATAATATGATTTCTAACGCATTTTGTTTTATATAATGAAACCCTTGATTTGTTATTCCGATTTTTGTCACAATTATGCTAATGCTCCCAAAACAAATTTCCCTAGTAAAGGGACAAATACAAGTTATCTTACCCTATGTTATAGCTATAGCAGTTTTAGCCAGATAAGGGCTGAAGATTATACAGTGCTCATGTTTTGCTTGTACATTGTCTTGCTTCACTGAAGTTTTAAATGAGAACAGAACTCCATGCAGTGGAAGATCTTGTTGGTTTGTCGTAGAATGATGTGCTGGTTAGTTGAGAAGTTGTATTGGTAGGTTACTGTTTATTGGTGAACCTGTGTAACTCTCCTTTGGGTTTTGTGGATTGAGCACTACTTAGAAGGCTCTTGTTTATTTGCAGCAATGGCAATCGTTCCATTGGCTATTTTTTATACATTTCAGACAGACCAGTATCCTGTGTGTTGGTTGGACTAGGTGGGGGAGCATTTCCCTCGTTCATCCAAGGTGCTTTTCCCCAGGTAAACCTTGTTTGAAGAGATTTTTTTTTCATGCCAATTTTTCTGCATTGTTTGAATCTCACAAGCTGGACAGTCGTCAAAATAAAGACTAATAGTCAAAGGAAATCGTGGCAAAAAAACCCCTTGGAATTCAGATTAATTTTCGCTCTGCTACATATGGGTTTCCAGACAGAACCAAGTTGACCCTAGAAGAGTAGAGCTGTCACATATTAATTTTTGCGTCAAAATTTCCATAAGACTTAGTGCTAAAAATGAAATTCTCCTTTTTAGGCTGATTTAATCGCCTGGTTGACACTTGGTAGGTTAAGATACAGATCATTATTAAAGAAAGAGCTTTGAGAAAACAGGTCTGTAGTAGTCGTGCTGCATTTAAGTCATAGATTCTACTAGAGCTGGCTGTTAAGTACCAGCAAAGAGTGACATGCTTTACTGAACTCCTGAAAGCCGTCCTTATCTTTTTTTTTTGTAATGAGCTTCTTTGTCAGATGTCATAATTTTTTTACTATGAAAGCATTGATATTTTGAACAAATCGTTTTTCTAAGCTTTTTAACCCTTATAAATTGTATGAAATTATCAAATTTTTTTTTTGAAAAGATGAACATGTGTGACCCCAATTGCAAAAATCCAGCTAAAATCAGAACTTTTATTTTTGGATATCATATCTGACCAGGAATCATAGAATTTAGCAAAACTATGCAAAAGACAGAATGCTTTTATCTTTAATAGTTTTTTTTTTTTATTAATTCATTTCCAAACCATCGAGATAGGAGTTTGAAACTGAGAAATTGCCAGGCTCAGGATGGCACTGGGTGGCTTAAGCTGGGTTTTTGGGATGGGGATCACATATTTGAATTCCCAAAATATGGAGAAATTAGGAGGTATTCAAATCTTTCCGTGTAGTCATGGCCTAAGTTCAAAAGTCTGACATCAGTCTCAAAAGATATAAACATCTGTAAAACATCTGAAAATACATGTTTTTAAATAGGTGCAACATTGGGCTTTTTGGCTATTCAATTGTCCTGTTTTAAATGTGGCTTTGGGCAATATGAAATCTTGTCAGTGTGCTAAAGTGATGCACCTTAACTGCTGTTGCTGCTCTGTAAGTTCAGGGTGTAATTAGATTGGTAATGGCTCATCAGGGAGCCTATTTGAATGCAAGAGTATGTTAAAGGATTAAGTGCTTTACAACCATTTCTCTTTACTTTACTTTACTCCTTAGGTGAGCATTGAGGCGGTTGAGCTGGATGCAGCTGTGGTCGATGTTGCCACCAAATGGTTTGACCTCCGACCTGATGAAAAGCTCACAGTTCATGTTGCAGACGGGCTGGAATTTGTTCGCAACTTAGTAGCTTCAGGTATCGATAGACCGGCACTATACAACAACCTTGAGAGACAAACAAAAGTCACACCCTTTTCTGTTCAAATGACCATAATTTTTGCACCATGTTTGGCGCCTATCTCGCATCTCTTAGATTACCATCTAGAACAAACATTAACTCTATCGATATCCATCTGGAATGAACTGAACTGTGAAGTCCACAACAGGACAGGTAGATTTTGTTTCATACCTTCTGGCCTTAAACTTTTAAAAAACACCGTTAACGTCGCCTAAGTATAGGACAGCTGTTTATTGACAACCTATGTATCATTTTTTTCATAACCGGTATATGATGCGCCTTTCACATATAAATATGGCAAAAAGTGTGCCCCCAACTCCTCCATTATACAAATATGTCTAGAACATTTTCCTGTTGAAAGGGTTAATATTTTCCTATTTAGCAAAGACTTTATATAGAAAAAAAAACTGTTAAGTTTTTTCCCGATTTTGCAGATCTGACTGTAATAATATGCCTAACCACACAATATTTTGTCTCTTGCTGTTTTGATATCTGTCACTCTTATCTTTTAAGTTTATGTCTATTTAACAAATATTTATTTAAAATACTGTATGTATATACTTTATTATTTTGTTGAATATTAAAACTCTTTTAATAGATTATAGAATTATGTAACACACACAAAGCACAACCAAACAGTGGTGGCTGTTTGTTAATGCAATTAATGCATTGTTGTTATTATTATTAAAAAGTGCAAAAGGTTCTTTGCATTAGTTTAAAATCCAAATGGAAATAGGAAGTTGATCCTAACCAAAAAATATATTAAAAAATATAGCAGTCCCTGCTACATTATGATCAAAATTTTGTGCCTTCAGCCGCCCCTCCTCCCTCCCCACCACAAGAATGAATTGAAAAGTTAAAACGTAGTAATTTTCTTCAAAACATTGCATTTACAAGTGTTTAAAGGAAGCTTCTCATACATATAACGTTTTTATTCCATAGCTGTTGTTTCAAAGTATTTGATTCTTCTCCAGGTTGCAATAGAGATGTTGTCATACTTGATGTAGACAGCAAGGATCCTGGCGTGGCTCTGAGTTGTCCCCCAGCAGCGTTTGTTGACCTTGAGTTTCTCTCCACCATAGCCAAGCTTTTGACAGATGAAGGTTCGTGAAGCAAAGTCCCTCACTAAGGCCTGGGGCTATGGATAAATGAAATCAGCTTACCTCTCATTCACCTAAGCTAGACGCAAAATTGGCGGAGAGCTTGCTGGACATTAGTGAACATCAACCGATGTAAGGGGCTTGGGGGGTGGGGGGGGGGGAAGCATTGGTGAAGTAATCGGGACATTTTAAAGTGAAGTTATAATTTTCCTTGTCTCCACCGATGTTTTGCATCGCTCACTGATTGCTCATTGATTCCCAACACATCTGACAATATGCTACCAATTTCTCACAGATGATCTGCCAATGTCCCTTGCATCAGTGGTCATCTTTTGGGGATCAGAGGTTGGTTAATTATCGGTCGATATACAACCTACACTACATATGACAATGTATGGTAGATGTTTGACCGATACTACGGACATTAGTTGATAGTCTGCTGAACATCGGTGGGTTGCATGTGCAACACGGCTTTTGCACTGCTCACTGATCCTCAACACACCTGACAAGGTCCTACTGGTGTCCCTTACTTGAGTGTCATACAATATGTGTTGGATGGGTTGATCTTTAATCTACTGAATATAACATGATATCCTGTAAATTGGCCGATCACTTCATGAATATCTTACGATGATTAGCGGCTATTAGATTATTTTCAGCCGATGTTCAACCATTACCTGCTGCCAAACCGACATAAAAAAATTTGTTTTAAACAGATGATGTTTGATAATTAGCCAGTTTCTTTAAGGAAAAGATTTTATAGGAATCCTTTGAGGTACCGATATGGGGAACATGGCTGATACCCGCCAATTACTACTGATCTACAGGTGTTGCCTGTCTTATGTGGCTGAGGCATTACTCTCAGTGGCTACTGTGGGGTCATGGTAATTTCAAGCTTTGAACACTCAGAATCAAGAATATAGAGACTTTAATAATCCTGTGTTTACATTAGACTGAGATCTGAGGCTAGCAATTATCAAAAAATGACTTATGCCCTGTATAATATCTAATGTAACTATGTAAATTTTCCACATTGCGTGACAACAGAGACAATAAAAAGTTGTAATCATTCAACTCGTACCCTTGTCACTGGGCATTTATTTCTACTTCCAACGACAGCTCATGTTGTTATTGCTTTAGGAAAGCAATTTGCTCTTGCTTTTCTCAGTCCATCCACTTGTAAAATGGGTAACTGGCTAAAGGCAGTGTTTAAGATCTGTGGAATATTAGAATTCAAGTGCCTAACAGGCAGAATTTGCACTGGTGTGTATTGGCCCTGTCGGGCAAAACAAGTACAGTCTTGAGAATGCCTCAAGCTGGTGGTTGAAGACCACAACCACAATTATTTTTTCAAGAATGTTTATCTGTTTTGCAAAATATATTCGATTATTCTTTTCTTTTCTTTTTTGCACCAGGTCTTCTTATCTTAAATCTGGCGAGTCGAGATGATCAGGTCAAACAGGAAGTTTTGGATCGTGTCCATTCTGTGTTTCCTTCCTGTGCCAGGTTAGATCTAGAAGAGGACATCAACTCCGTTGTATTTGCTAGCACCAAGTCTCCTAGCGACGCCTGTTGCCTTAGCAACAATGAAAGGCTTGCCGCTGTCCTCAAAGATATGGAAAGTAAAATCAAGTCTGCTTACCGTGATAGTAATGTTGATGTTGTTGAAATCATGGAAAATCTTCAAGTCCTAGAGTAAAATATAATAAAAGTATAGAATACATATCTGTTGTTTATTTTGTTTATGTGTATTATTGTTATGTTATTATTAGGCCTTTATCATTGGTCTCTTGTTGTATTAACCTTTAGCCATCACCCCGCTTTCGGGAAACGCGGGCGCAAATTGTTTCCTCTTGACGCACCGCTTTCCACGAACGATCCGCTTTCAACGACCTTTCAAGCCACCCCGCGTCACTAGAACGATCACTGAGTTTCGCTTTTTTTTTTCATCTTTTGCTGTACATATTTAGAGCACCCACTTTTAAAATTTTTTTCCGTAACCATTTTTTGCTCTGTTCTAAAATATTTTGTGGTATTACGACACTTTATTTATTTTTTAATACTTTTTTTGACACGATCTAGATCTAGATCTAGCTTTGTCCGTAGCCGCTGTACTTTCACTTCGCAAAATGACTGCTCGCAATGCCAGAGATTTGTTTACGGCTAGTGAAGTTCTAGAAAGTGTGTTTTTTCTTACAGGTCATAAAATTAGCTTTCTATACATACCAAATAGATTATTCTAGGCAGTATGTGTGATTTTAATGATTTTTTTGAAAATGCACTAAAACACTGCTTTTGCAGGGAATAATGGAAGGGCTGCCCCAGCGTATATAGGGAATAATAGAGTCTGGGACTGCGCAATGTGAAAAGGCTAATCCTAATTCTAAGTTTGCCTTTTGCGTTTGACTTTTTTTTTAGAAAAAATATATATTTTCCTTCATTTATCTCTATGCAGTCCAGTCCAGTATTTCAAACTTAGACGGAACAAAAATTAACTTTGAATCATCCAGAAATTTATTTTTCAATATTTATACTACAAATAAAAATAAATGCAGTAATTTATATATTGTATTATTATTTCAAGTTAAACAAATACATACATATGTCTAGCATTTTGTCCAAATGAGTCTAAGTCTAAAGGCTCAGTTTCAAGATATAGGCTTTAAAAGTCTAGTGGGTGTTTAGAAGTCAAAATTTTTTTTCACTTTAGATGTTGATGCTAAAACCATTTCTAAACAGTTTTCACACCCAAGTGATGTTCAAATTTCATTTTTAGGTGTTTAATTTTAATTGGTACATTTGCTAAGGCCTTAATACCTTTATAGTCGTTTAAACTTAAAATGCTGTTTTCTCTCCTTTCTGAACTTTCATAAGCCCTAACCCTGCCGACTTCAAACGGTTATAGCTTCATACAGAAACATGATGAGTTTTTCTGTTTATTTTATTTGAAAGAAGAGAAAATAAGCTTTTTTGTGATCCCAATATCTGACCACCTTCCAATTTCGACTAAAAGACTCATTTGGACTGGTTGCAAGGCATGTTATGTCAAAATTACTCAAGCTTGAATTATACAGAGCTTGACTGTACTCAAATGTATGGTGACACTGTTAGTGTTAAAAAAAGTCCAATGCATAAGAGGGTAAATTGTGGCTTAAGGCATGGCCATAGGAATTGGCAAGCAGGGCTGACAAATCTCTACAATCATTGTGCTGTGTTTTATAAAATTTTCTGAAAATATATGTTTTTTTAAAGGAGGCAAGCGTAATTGGCCATAGCTCTTGTGATCCATCTTGTGATAAAATAGGACAAGGGGTTTCCTTCTCAAGCAAAATGCTCTAGTCGGTCAGAGATGTAGGTGAAAGGTTCTCCATCTGAAACTTCCATTTTTTGTGGAAGTGGATGGCTTAGTGGTCTGTTCATCTGGTCTCTTGTCTGGTAAGGTGGTCAGTTCCGGCAGGTGGTGTGGGTTCAAATACTACTCTTTTCTTGTTCTGTCTTTGGTCTTGTCTGTTGCTAGATCTTTGTGATTGTCTTTCTTTACTACTAAGCATTAATATGCTTTTTAGAATTGTTATTGACCCTAGACAACTACGAAAGTTCCCGAACAAAATCAATTTCAGTACTTCATAGTAAGTTTGTTGTAAAACCTTCAGTGTTAAAACTTACACAAAACTCTCATTGTCCTTGTAAAGTACGTGTAATAAATGATTAAAAGTTCTGTTGTAGTTACAAAATGGCGTTTAGAATGAGTTTCCTTCTCAGCTTATATGTATAATACCTTATAAAACTATGTAGCCTACATTTATTGCAAATCAGACACCTGCTGCAAACTTGTGAATCAGTGATTGATTGATTGATTGAAATTTTTACAAGCCCAGTCCATCATTAGCGATGATCTCAGGGCTTACGCTCTCTTCAAATTTAGTTTACTTTGACACTATAAACTTGCCAACCTATCTCATATTAAAATCAAGTTTTAAAAATCTCATACACTATTTACAAGTTTTAAAAGTTTTCTATTGTGAATCAGGGAAGAGCAATGAGTGAGTAAACACACACATTGTTATGCAACAACTGTGAAATGGGCTGCACTGTGTTCCTAGGGGGAAAAGGCAGTACATGTATAGGATTGGTATGCCCCTGATCAGGTTTGCTGGTTGCACTCATATGGCATATGTCGGGATGTTTCCAAATACGTTTTTGTTGCAATTACCTTAAGAAAGCAATAGTATTTATCTACACTTCCCCCAGTCCACCCAACTGTATTATGGGTAATTGGCTAAAGACAGTGCTTGAAAATTTTTTAATGTAAGTATCCAAGTGCCTAACATGCAGCCAATCGTACTGTAATGCTATGAAATATGAATGGAATTCGCTCTGGTGTGTAGCTGAGAGAATTCGTGAAGTCTCAAGGCTGCCTTCAGCGGTGGCAGACGTA
>BMAT01001609.1:234665-244924 GCA_019649035.1 Elysia marginata | reverse complement strand
TATTTGTTTATTATCTGAATGTTCCAAATAGGCAGAGCAAGAGCGGCAGCACAACTATTTGAAGGATGGTCCTTACATCACTGCTGAAGAGGCTGTGGCCATTTATACCACCATGGTGCATTGGCTAGAGAGCCGCAGGTTTTCTCCTATTCCCTTCCCACCCCTCTCCTACAAACATGACACCAAACTGCTTATCCTTGCTTTGGAAAGGCTCAAGGAAGCATACAGGTAAGATGACACACAATTGGAAGTCAGTTTATGTATTTTGAAATCTTTTGCCATTTTTTAACAAACAATTTTTTTATTTCAAATTAATTTCTTTAATTATGCAATAATAAAAACCCTCATAACTCTTGAAATATTGTGAAGGAAATGTATTTTATAAGCATATCAAGCTTCTTTTGCATCCAAAAATATCATTGCTCTGCCACAAATGACATTTTGAATTGTATCTCATGTAAAGCCTGTATTGAATATTTTACTCTGCCTCTCTGTTATTAAAAAGATTGTCTCAATGATTTACCCACAGTGTCAAGAGTAGATTGAATCAGTCTCAAAGAGAGGAGCTAGGTCTCATTGAGCAAGCTTTTGACAATCCTCACGAGGCTCTGTCTAGGATCAAGCGTCACCTTCTCACCCAGAGAACATTCAAAGAGGTGTGTGGCTGATTTTGTTGGCTCTGTTAATGCATTCTTTATATTTTGAACATCATTTCCTGAACAGATTTTATCCTGACTAGCTGAAAGCCTAAGTGCGTCAGAGCCTGGCTGTGCTCAGCCAGCCTAGCAACCATGGCCTGGCGATTCTGCGCTGTGCTGTTGTTATCTCTACTGCATTTAAACTTCTCCCATTTTCTTTTTTCTTTTCACCAAAGTCTCAGATAAATTTTTTCAAAACATTGCACCTTTCATTCAAAACTAGAAATCATCTAGATCTAAACCTAGTCTCACTTTTTGCTGTAGATCTAGCAATGTAGATTAGATCTAGATAATAAATCCTGAACGTTTGGTTTGGAATATCTGTCAGATAATTCACCATCTTTACCATCACATGCTGTAAAAATCTCAATAATTATGTGGTGATAGAACAAAACCTGCCAGAACTCGGCAAAGTTAGTTTTGCACTATGATGGTTTAAAGTGAAAATATTGATAGTACATTAGTTTTCGGCCAACACCAAAATCTATTTTTAGAACCTTAATTCTTTGCAAATATGTAAGTTTTATTACAAACTTTAACTCCTAAATATTTTGTTTTGATTTTTTTTCTGACATATATAAGGTTGAAATTCATCAAAATTTGTCTGGAAATCATAAATTTCCCCCCCAAGAAAGCTCTACTTTGCAACGCAGAAAGTCATACTTGTTTACATTTTAACCCCATAACCCATATATCTTTTTTTTTTCATCGTTTTTTGCCCATAAATATTACAGTTAACAATCCAGACGTAAGGCGTGCACATGTTTGTAAACACCTTGAAAAACAGTGGAAAATAACGTCTTAACTTTAAACACGACTTTCTCAGTTTCTCGGTTTCTACTTTTCGTCTTTATAAGGCCATAACATTGGTCCAAATTAAGATATTTACAAAATTCAAACAGCATTCTGCTCAGAAAAGGTTGCTCTTCATAAAAAAGTAAAAACTAAATATCACTCATGGGCAAGTGGTGGAGGGTTTTCCCATATCCCCAACAATTGCTCTTATAACCTTTCACAAACAGTTGCCAGATTCTGCCAATTTTCTCACTAAGAAAATTCATGAGGATGGTTAAAACTATGTGGAAACTTGAATTTCGCGGGAAAAACTGATCCAAGTGATCAAATGATCAACAGCAGTGTGTTCTCTTACAAATTCTAGTTCTAAATACACACATAATGTGGTTCCCGAGTATACTCATACTCAGGTCCTGGCACTGGAATCCTGTGTACCAGACATGGTTTATCTTTGCCCTTGCTTAAGACAAGGCTCTACAAGTTAATTTGAACACATGGTAGAATCTGTGAATGTCTTTGCAAGCTTTCCTTTCATCTGAAATGTTGGATCAAAGGCCTTGCACACAGTATATTGAAACTGGTTGATTGAAATTATTTTACAAGCCCAGTCCATCATTAGCAATGATCTCAGGACACACAGTATAAGCAGGAGGGCAAAGTAAAGTCTTATTTTCAAATCAAGTTTTGCGTGAGACAGGTTTGGTTTCTTTAGGTGAGGAATAAAAGTTAAGTGTAAAGTCTTTTCTCACATTCATTTTTGATACATACAAAGGTTGTTACATCAGATGTTTAAAATTTGCAAAACTATTCATCGTTGCAGGTTGGTATTGAATTTATGGACCTGTACAGCCACTTGATCCCAGTCTATGATGTAGAACCACTTGAGAAGATAACAGATGCCTACCTAGACCAGTATCTGTGGTATGAGGCAGACAAGCGCAGGCTCTTCCCACCCTGGATCAAACCTTCAGACTCAGAACCTCCACCACTCCTTGCTTACAAATGGTGCCAAGGTAAAGAGCCATTAAACGTGATGTTTGATGGTTGGGACTCAGAAGTCAAATTAAATTAGAAACTTGGCAGCTTTTTTACATGCTGTCTTTATTGATTTCACTATAGATGGAAATTGGGGCAATCATGAGAAGAGTTAAGAATGGTAAGAGATAAAGAGTGAAGTTTCCCATACTTGAGACTAGCGCTAGGGAACAAGGTGTAGGGTCCTTATTTTTCAGGCACATGGATCTATAGTAAGATAGTTTTTCATTGCTTTCCCTGCCGCCTTTACTTTCGCCAAGTCTTAAGAGACCTACCCATCCATCAAGTGCTGGGTGTGCTCAGGGGAGCAAACAAAATTTTTTGTTCAAACAGGGGATTGAATCTGGGACCTCTCAGATAGCGTCAACTAACCCTGCCAATTGCGCCATCACTCACCCAAAGAGATATCCAATAAAATTCTGCACTTATTGGAAACTAAGCTCATTGCCAATTTTGTGACAATTATGACTTTACCGAGTGTTCCCTTTTAGCCCCTGAAGAACTTTGATACAAATGATACATATAGGTTTTATCCGTATAGCTGTGGTTTTTCTTGGGAGTCACAATGTTGGACTTATTTAACTAGTACTGTTAATGTGTCTTAAAGTTTTACTGGGATAAAAAGGCTTTCATGACAGCCAGTCTATCCCTTTTTTACCTTCCAAAGAGGGTTGCTTTTTGTTTGTACACCTAGCAGGGCTAGAAACAAGAATACAAACCTAGAATTTTCAGAATCCTTTTTTATTATGATCTTGAGGTGACAGGAATTTGCAAAATACTGCTTGGGATAAATTCACATGAGTTATTTGATATTTACTTGCGTCCAATACGGTAGATCAATGAATTGGTAACTTGATTTCATTTGTCACAAATGGCAGGCATCAACAACTTGCAAGATGTGTGGGATACAGCTGAGGGTGAGTGCAATGTCATGATGGAGGCAAGCTTTGAGAAGATGTATGAGAAGATTGACTTGACACTGCTCAACAGGCTGCTGCGTCTCATTGTGGATCACAACATAGCTGATTACATGACGGCCAAAAACAATGTGGTCATCAACTACAAGGTACCATTAAATCAAACCTTAGTATCTTTTGTTGAGTTGCATAGAATTATCTGAATTTTCTGTGCTCAATGAAGTTAGTTTGAAAAATTTGGGCTGCGTTGAATTTGATGTGGATGTGCTTCATATTGCCTGTGAGTTCATAAAAGTAGTAAGTAGTGGATAGATCACTTATGTCTTATAAGCAGTTGAAATAGTTTTTCAGCAGTTTGACATCTTCTGTTCATGTACCAATATACATCCATGTATGAAAGTCTGTGATCATGAAGCATTAAAAGTATCTTGCAGGTATAAAGAGAAATAATAGGTAAACTGGTTCACCTGTGCTGTTTTCAATATCATAGGATAATTGTTACTTCATTTGTAAAGAAGCAGAGTAATTATACATATTTGGTGAAGAAACATATTTGATAATGAATTTTAGATTTTTTTTATAGATTTTTTTCAATATATTATTCAACAATCTTTCTGCAGGACATGAACCATACCAACTCGTATGGCATTATCCGAGGGCTGCAATTCTCATCCTTCATTGTGCAGTACTATGGTTTGGTGTTGGATTTGCTTGTGCTTGGTCTGCACAGAGCTAGTGAGATGGCAGGGCCACCACAGCTTCCCAATGACTTCCTCACATTTCAGGTATGACCATGTGGCTTAGTCTGTGCTCTTTATTATATTAAATAATGGTAACCTATCTGCCTTCTATTAACAAACGGTAGTCTATGGTTGTGGTGAAATGTAAATAAAATTTATTTGACAGAAGCTTACGGAGCTGCCAACCCATCAATTTCCTGTATTTTTGTTTGCTTTTTTCGTCCAAAATATGCCAGTATTATTATTCGATAAAAATATGACTTTCCTGTCTTTTAAACCCACTAGGAATCTTGCAAGTGCGTCAATTATTTTTTACTTCGTCACCGAGTTGTCCTACCAGGAGGCTATTGCATTACTGCACATGTGCACAAAGATAACCGTAGCAATACAGTATATCGTTTTCGCTTTGTTTTTGCTGTTTATTTTTCTACCATCAATACTAGTACTAGTATCTAAATCCTGTATCCGATATCATCCTCTTTACCGATTTTATTAACAGTGGTTGCCACCGAATTCTGGGAATTTGGCTCAAGAAGCAAACTGGGCAAAGTGGGCATTGTATCTCTTCCCCACAACTTGAAGCTTAGTTCCTGCTAGATACTTTCAAGATATAAGCACTTCCCTACAGTCTTATTACTAAAGATCGCGAGCTTAGTAGCCTAATAAAGATCTTAGTGTAGTCATTGGCCAAGATCTAGAATCTATCGTTGAATCTGTCTTAAGTTTAGCCTACTCCACGTACTAGTCTCTAGACTTACTCTAGATTAGATCTAAATCTAAACCTAATGTCACTTGGAAAACCAAAATAAGAAAGGACTGATACCATTCTAAGGATAATCGATAATTAAAAGGGTTTTTGTGCTTATTTTGTGAGTTATGAGCCTGATTTTTAAAATTTCCCCTACCGTAATTTATGGGTCTAGATATGCACAGTCTGACCTCTAACCTTAGATCAGGGCTAGATCTATGTTAGTAACTGTAATGGTAGGACTGGATCCTACAGTCTATAACAGGAAATTTAAAGGGAAAGGCCTTATAAAATGCAGTTAATTTTGGGTAGTTAACATAAAATTACAGAGATGTCTCGGGGAAATGGCGAGAAATTAAATGAACATTACAGTGCACATAATGTACAATTTGAGTTTGTAGGATAGGACTTCAGTACTTGGTTGCCACTATTTAATTGAGGTAGAAATTAAGCCACCCCTCATTATCCTTCATTTCGTCAGAATGTTTGTTACAAATAAAAATACTGCATCTTTCTGTGTAGGGCCCTTTATCTGAAAATGAGATTGAATTTTTTACCATTAAGTTCAGGCTTAGCTTGGGTGACACCCATGTGTGGAAATCCTTTCCAAAAAGTTTGTTTAACCTTGCTGTCACTCAACACATCAACACATTAATTTTTGGCAGCCTATTGTTTTTTTTTTCTACTGGACGCTGATAAATCTAAACAAATAGACCTACTTGTAAATTTTTGAGGGACCAGGTATGAATTTTCAGGCATTAGATAATGAGCATAAATTTCAATTCTAAAATATGGATGAAACAGTCTACACTAACAATAATCAAGCCATAGGGTGCTAATACTGCATTGTGCAGGATGCAATACTGACAGTGATATACACCTTAACTATTAGGTAGCAATTTTTTAAAACAAAAAAAACCGGGTACCCCGCATTTTAACATCATTAGTTCTTACATTGTCAGTGAGTTTAAGAATACAAACAAAAACAATGATACACTTTTTGGGGTTTAGTACACTTTCGGCTGATGCAAAGTTGACACCTCTGTTATATTTGTATTTTGCGTGCAATTGTTAGCTGTTGGTAAAAAATACACCTTTTGTTGGAAAATACTCTTTTTCGAGGTGGCTTGTACATTTTCCTCTAGTGCTGGGTTGGCAGCTTTGAGCTTAAAAAATTGGGGAGCTTAAATATTTAAATCTAGTGTGTATATCTTTCATAAATATCCGTTGTGACTGAATCATGATACCAAGAAGTCTACATACAAACCCAGTTTAAATGGATCTCACTTGCAGTGTTGTTAATAAATACATATTATATATAAATTACTTGTATATATATATATTTTTTTTATTTCTTAAACAGAATGTGGCCACAGAGCAAGCTCACCCCATCAGACTGTATTCTCGCTACATTGACAGAATACATATTTTCTTCAGGCAAGTTACCTTTGTGCTCTCTCCAGATTAATAATCATCTAAAGGTATCTTCAGATTTTTAAAAATATCACTTAGAGAAACAACCTGCTGCTCCCTCACATAGTGGAAGCTTGATAAATGTAAAGCATTTTGGGAAAGATAGGGGAAAAAATTGGAAAAAGTAATTTGATCCTGTATCCGCCCAATTTAAACTGGAAAAAAAAAAGAAGAAAAGTGGTTACTTTTCATTTTCTTTTTTATTTTATGTGTGATAAAATGAAAATGCTATTATCTTTGTAGATTTACTGCGGAGGAGGCTCGGGATCTAATTCAGCGTTACCTGACAGAACATCCAGATCCAAACAATGAGAACATTGTGGGCTACAACAACAAGAAGTGCTGGCCTAGGGACTCTCGTATGAGGCTCATGAAGCATGATGTTAACTTGTAAGTGATATGATTCATTAAATCTTTAAAGTGAAATCAATTTAAGAAATGAACAAAAATAGATTGAGGGAAAAGGCTACTCTTTTGGGTTTTATTAGAGAAATGGTATGCAGTCATGTACGCTTAGGGATTTTGTTACTTCCACTTAACATTGATCAATAACCTGAGAGCTCTTGTTAAGTCTTTCCTACTGAATTGAAGACATTATTATTGCTTTTTATGTCAGTTGCTGAAAGCTTTTTTAAGTTTCATAACTTTTTCTGATGTCATCAATACCCCATTCTTGCAAGGGCATCGTTTTTGCTGCTTTAAGAAGTGAATCAATTCAACTTGTTTCTTTCGGAGGCTTTTGCAGTTCTAAACTTAGGTAGCAAAAATAATCTAGTCTTTATAAATGTGTACTCTGATGCAGGGGTCGAGCTGTGTTCTGGGACATTAAGAACCGTCTGCCTCGTTCAGTGACCACCATCCAGTGGGAGTCCAGCTTTGTGTCTGCCTACAGCAAAGACAATCCCAACTTGCTGTTCAATATGTGTGGCTTTGAATGTCGTATCCTGCCTAAATGTCGCACTCAGCATGAGGAATTCACACACAAAGATGGTGTTTGGAACCTGCAGAATGAGGTAATTAATTTTTTTCTTTTTTGTGATGGTAGGCCTACTTGTTTAATACGTATCAGAATTTATCTATAAATATACAATAAAATTTAATTTCTAACCGATAAAATTTTCCGTGGATCCGCAAAAATCCTCTACTTCAAGCCTCGGCCTTCTGATTGGGAGAAGATAAAAAATTATAATTTTCCATGAATCCAATATAGGACAAGTCAATCAGTCTGATATTTATCCTGAATTAAAGTATTTTAAAAAATTTAAAACCGAGGACTGGGCACTTTTAGGCTAGACCTAACCATGTCATAATCAATCTTTCCACAAGTAAAGTTTGTAATCTTCTTATAATCTATGTATCAAGGTTATATTATTTTGATACTAATCCGTTACGGATGTTGCCAGCTGGTCTATTCCGGAAAGATATCCCTGGCGTAACACTTGTTCGCTCGATAAGTTTTTGGTTCATCAAGTGAAAGATTATGGGTATTCTGTTATTAGACCTGCTTGAGCCATCGAATTTTTAATTTTCACCCTTTCATTGATTAGACAAGTTTTCTAACGAACAAAACTGGTCGGCCAGCCAATAAGCTATAGGTCTAGATTCTTGTCTCAGTAGATCTAGATAAAGTATAAGTATTCTGTAGGAATTAATAATGAAGATAATGATTTATGTAACGTTAAAAACCATTCTTTAAATGTTCTGGACTTTAGGAAAGGGTATCTTGGTCATACTGACATCTCATCTTCTTATGTTAATTTAATTTTCTTATTTAATTTCAAATTTGACAAAAAACAGTATTTGTTTTCTTCTGGGGTTGAAATTTTATTCATCTTGTAAATGGAGTAGAAAGAACAAAGAAAAGTAAAAACCAAAGGCTATGTCTAAAAGTGATTAGACAGCAGCTTTGAATTTGAATAGTCAAGGATAAATGAGAAACTAGTGAATTAAGCCCTTATTTTCTTTTTTTTTATTTTGGTATTATGAACCATTTTTTTTATAGGTGACTAAAGAAAGGACTGCTCAATGTTTCCTTAGAGTGGATGAGGACTCCATGGGAAAGTTTCATAATAGAGTGAGACAAATTCTCATGGCTTCAGGATCAACTACATTCACCAAGGTAATAGACTTTAAGCTAATTTAAATAAAAAACAATTTTGACACTATCAAAATTTGATTTTCACTAAAATGTAATGCTGACAGCTGTATCGAGAATTTTTGTTGAATCTTTACATGATAAAATTTTACAACTTTGAAGAAAAAGTAATGAATGCACAAGAAAGAAAATGAAGCCAAACAATCTTTATGTCTTGTACAATACAGGGATGCAAGTTTCTGATTTTTTTCCAAATATTTTCCTGTATATTTATTAGCTCAAAAGCAGGAAAAGTAGAAAAGGAAGTCTCTCAAAAGTTTACAGTATGAATTTTTGTGTAATAGAAAGCTAAAGTGGTCAATGGTGTTGTATGAAAGAGTTCTAACAAACCAGATATGAAATATCACCACACTTAATAAATGTCTCAAAAGTTTCCTACTTTTTGTGTGAAAGCTGCTTGCATCCCTGAGAATGTTTTTTTTTTTTTTTTGCTATTTAAAGTCATGTGTTTTTCTAAAAGTTAGTTCATAAAAATGTGAAAATATAAATGTGAGTTCGTAACTTATTTATTCATACCTTTTAGATTGTGAACAAGTGGAATACAGCACTCATTGGACTGATGACTTACTTCCGTGAGGCTGTGGTCAACACACAGGAATTGTTAGACCTGTTGGTCAAGTGTGAGAACAAGATTCAAGTAAGATTTAAAACTCATTTTCCTTTTCCTTCAGGTTTTTACTCCTAAGCCTGTGAACCCTGAGCTCCCCAGCCTTGAATTTCCCCAACCCTAGCTCCACAGGGTAAAATTGGGTATTTATCTATGTGTACTGCAACTTTATAAAGCATGCAAACAATTCAAAATTGTATCTAAAAGATTGAGGCAACTATCATAACTATATTTCTGCTCACCTTAGCGCCAATATTGCTGTTTTTGGTGCCAGTCGGCCCAGCAGGTAATAGTAAGTAGAGCCGTTCTTGATGCAGAGGTAAACCTTACTGTTACATTCTGAGCATCTGATTGAAGACTTGGTCTGTTTGTAAGGGTAGTTTGAGGAAATACATCCAGGATTAGCCTTTTTGTATAGGCTGTGTTTTTTGAACACAGTACACACATTGTCTGTACTAGCATCCTCTGGAAAAATGGGGTGTAATCCTACGAGGGCTCTTTCATAATTAACCGAAAAATGCCTGTAAAATCCGTGTTTTTTATGCTACAGTCGGACCTGCTTAATCGGGAAATTTTGGGAGAAGGCATCTTTTCCCGATTATCCGGGTCTTTGCATTTTTTACTTAAAATTGGACCTCTCGTGGAAATAAATTATAAATGTAAACCTCAGGATTTTCAAGAGCGTCCAACACTTGAAGTTTATCATCAAAAGACAAATAAACTCTCTTCTTGCAAGCCATCTTTCACATTGAGTATTGTTCAATGAATAAAAGCTCTAGATTTTTAGCCACAATTTTATACACTTTCACTGAGTCTACTTACACGCAGAGGTCAACATTTTACAACTTTACAAAACAAACACAGAAAATAGTGCTCTTTCTTAAAAACCCACTTTGTTTTCACCCTGTCTGGCGCGTGTCTACCATCTGCCAGATTACCCATTAGGTCAAACACAGCTTGACCAATGTCTACCTGGAATGAACTGACCCGTGAGACCATCACGTGGCAGTTAGACTTCTCGACACCCCTCCGAAGCATCTTGTTAAACGTCGCCTATGCACAGAGCAAACATTTATCGATTACCTGTGTGC
>BMAT01001609.1:219602-229762 GCA_019649035.1 Elysia marginata | reverse complement strand
TCATCATCACTCAGACTTTCCAGATCGCTCTCAGGATAATGCATAGGCCGGTCTTCTTCTTCATCCTCTAAATAAAAAAGCATAGATCTAACAGCCTCAGCAGAAAGTCTGGGCCTTTTAGCCCCCGAATTTGAGGGAAGATTTTCCCTTTCCATTTTGATTTCAAATCATGAGAAACAATCTAATGCACAAAGGTCGGCAGCCATGTTTTCCCAGATTGAATCTCTGCGAAAACCCGGATGGAAAAAGGTATTTTGCTATTTTTAGTGATGACTCAAAATTAGGGTGTGTGTCATACCGGTATACTGCTGAGTAGGGTATTTGACGCTGAAAAACTTCACTGGTGTACCGTGAGTATGGTTCATAGGGTTTAGATGAAGCCTTGGAAAATGTATTTTTTTTTTTTTTATGGGTCTCCTAAAATGCTAAATCTCTTTCTTTTTTCAGAAAGAATCCTTATTTTAGAAATTTGTTATATTCTACCTGTGGTAGATGTCGACTCTATTTTGAATGTTTTCATGTTCATTCAGACTCGTATCAAGATTGGGCTCAACTCCAAGATGCCCAGTAGGTTCCCTCCAGTGGTGTTTTATACCCCCAAAGAACTGGGTGGACTTGGCATGTTGTCTATGGGCCATGTGCTGATACCTCAGTCTGATTTGCGCTGGAGTAAGCAGACAGATGTTGGCATCACCCACTTCCTGTCTGGTATGTCTCATGATGAAGATCAGCTCATCCCTAATTTGTACAGGTGAGGGTTTTTTTCCTTTGTAAAAGGAAACTTTTGTGATTATGGAAGAATTAAAACTTAGGTAGTAACTTTTGATAAACAGTATATTTGTATCTTTGAAAGAATGTTGCAACTTAAAGCTGAATCCTGTCATGTAACTTTAAATAAGTTATAGGATTTATGGTTATGTTTTAAATGGGCAATTTTGTGTAAATAATTGCTTAGTTATAGAAATTGTGGATAAAATTTTTGATAATTAGGCCTGCTTACCAAGAATAGAGAACCCCTACCCCTATGATTTTTTTAAATAATTGAACTTTTAAGAAAGACATGGGACAGCCTGGGTAAAACAGTCTTTACTATCTGTTATTTTGTAGATACATCATGCCTTGGGAAAGTGAGTTTATTGACTCTCAGCGAGTGTGGGCAGAATATGCCTTGAAGCGTCATGAAGCCAATGCACAGAACCGCCGACTCACTCTTGAAGACTTGGAAGACAGCTGGGACAGGGGTATCCCTCGCATCAACACTCTTTTCCAAAAAGATAAGCAGACGTTGGCCTATGACAAGGGTTGGCGTGTGCGCACAGACTTCAAGCAGTACCAGGTTAGCAATGATGTAGTAAAGTAATGGGTTGCGTAAAAAATTTTAATTGGAAATTAAAAAATATTGTAGAAGTATTGGTACGTTTGAGTTCTAATACAGCCAAGGAATGGAATTTTTGTCTTTTCACTATTTAAGCCCTGCCATCCATGTGGCACCATGATTGATTTTCATGGCCTTGGACTTGGAGTGACTTCTCTTTAACCTGACTGACCTTGCTGTTGCTTCCACGCAACTTGTTTTCTCCTGCATGTCTTTTTGTAAGTGAGATGGTCAGGCTATATCATCTGCAAAATCTTCATCCTCAAGATGGTTGAACACCTTCCTTGTGATTTCCCTAGGTCGATGGTTGGTTGCTCTTTTCATTACCCAATCAATAGCAATAAGGAAGAGGAGAGCAGATATGAATCAGCCTTGCTGGACTCCTAGTTTTACTGCGGACCAATCACTTTGTTGCCCTCCGTGTCTCACACAGCACTGGTTGTTGGCATACAATATATGTCACATAAGATGTTGATAATTTTCTGAGGGATTCCATATGATTGGAGTATTTTCCATAAAGTTTTATGGTGCCCGCTGTCAAAAGCCTTTTCAAAATCGATGTTTGATGTATGTTGAGGAGTTTCATTCAGTTGATTGTTTTATGATTGTGCGCAAGAAAAAAAATCTGGTCAATGCAAGATCTGCCTTTACAAAAACCTGCTTGTTCTTCCCTGAGTACACTGGATTTGATTCTGTAAAGGATGACGTGACAAAATAACTTGCCGGGAACACACAGGAGGTTAATGCCTCGCCAGTTGTTACACTGGGATAGGTCTCCTTTCTTTGGAAGCTTGATAATAATTCCTTTTTTTCCAGGCATCTGGGACTTTCTTTTCTGTCCATACTTTGTTGAAGAGACCGACAAGGTACTCAGGGCTCATGGTTGGGTCTGCTTTCAACATGTCAGTTGTGATGCGATCACTAGGGGCACGGTCACTTTTACTTTTTGCAATGGCTTTCTCAATTTCTAAACATGTGATAGGACCTTTCTTCATTTCTATGTCCACTTCTTTCCCCTCTATCTATGCAGGCCTTTCAGGGTCGGGTCTGTTCAAGAAAGTCTTAGAATAGTTTGCCCATCTGGTACATTGGTCTTCTAGTTTGGTAATCAAAATGAGCTTTCCTTGTTCATCTTTGACTGTTGAGGGTTGGCTGGAGTTTGTTCAGGTTAAACCTCTTGTGATTCTGTAGAGAGTCTGGATATCTCCTCTAGAGGCTGCTTCTCGGGCCTCAGATGCTTTGTCTTCCAAAAATGTCTTTTTATCGTTCCTTGCAGCTGTTGTTACCAATTTGTTTCTTGCTCTGTATGCTGTAATGACAGCAATTCTTTGTTCTCCTTGGCTTGATAAAAGTCCTTGTTGAGCCTTTCCCTTTCTTCAATAAGTTCCCAAGTTACATCGCTGATCCAAGGTTTCTTCTAGGTTTTCCTGTACCCCAAGATCTGTTCACTTGTATTAGTGAAAGCATCTTGAACTTGAGAGCAGTGTCTTGCTAAATCGTCCATGGGAATTTCATTAAGGATATGGAATCGGTTTGAAAGTTCAATACTATGATGCTGGATTTTTTAATTTGGCAGAATCAAATGGTATTGTCGGTTTGTGTTTTTTCTTAATCTTTAACCTAAGTCTCAATTTGGTTAGGACTAGATTGTGATCACTACCAATGTCACCCCCTCAGATTGCACGAACATCAACAAGAGATGATCGCCATTGTCGATTTATAGCTGCATGGTCAATTTGGTTTTTGGTCTTTCCATCTGGAGAGTTCCATATCTCCTTGTGGATATCTTTGCGTTTGAAAATTGTTCCCTCAATATCAAGGTTATTTTCCCTGTACAGAAATCTAGAAATCTTTCTCCTTTCTTGTTTCTTACCCCTTGTCCTTGTTTGCCCATGTACTCTTCAAACCCAGTGTTGTCTTATCCTACTTTAGCATTAAGGTCTCCCATGACAATGGTTATATAGACCTGGATGTTTTCCGGCAATCATACAATTTCATGCTGAACGTTAGTATAATACTATAATATAATACTATAATATAAAGTGCTATGATGATTGCCGTCGTATCGGCCAGCCGGAATTCCGCCAAACTTCCGATTTGTGAAATCCGGCACCCACAGCCGGCTTTCCAGCAATGATTGCCGGAACTCAAGTAAAAATACGAATACCTTTTGCAACGACGACTTCTCTGCAAAGGCCCCGCCCACTGGCTTATCGAGCGAGGCTTTTTTTTGTTCTTGAAAATTGAAGGGGTTTCTTGAAAGTCGCACGGGGGTACTTTATCTCGCTCTGGTCTCAAGTATTGAAAAATCGTGGCTTGCCAAATCCTGAAAAGGCTTTTTTTAAAATTAATTTTAATAAGAATGGAGACCCTCAAAAGAAATTGTTTTCCAACATTAGATCTCTAGCATGTTTTATAATCGGAAATCGGACGCTGAAGTATCCTTACGAGCTTATAACAAGCTTTGCACTGGCGGTGTTTGTTTTGACTCTGTCAGTGTCACTGTCACAGCGTGAGACAACTTCGTTTGATTGCCGAACTTTCATCTGTGTAAACTAGATCTACAAGTATCTGGATTAACTTGACCTACTCAGTTGTGAATTTCTGATATCTACATGTAGATCTAGGTGTAGATCTAATCTAGTTCCAGTTTTTGCAGTGTCAGAATTTATCTGTGGAGTTATAGATCTAGATCTATTGATAAGCCCAGCAAGGGATTGAGAGATCGGACTGATAAGAAGTGATTTCAACATGACTGAAGAGTCTGAACGGTTTGTTGAACGAGTGGCAAACTTGAAAGCTATAGAAGTTGGAGTAAAAAATAAGTTTCGATGGCAATGGTTGGAAGAAAAGGACTGTAATGGTGATTACCTCTCAGAATCTGTTTAGAAAATTGCCTAAACCAGGCATGGCATTTTGTCTCTTTTGTGATCGAAGGCTAGATTACGGTATCTGGTATTAACGATGAGTAAATTTTTCATTCACATGTTACAAATTGTGAGGCATAATGTTTATTTCAAATATGAATTTGAAAACATTTAATTCTGGGGAAAATGTGCTAGGAGATGGAGGTGATAGTATTGGTAGGGAATTCCATTAAAAGAGTAGGCCTAGGTGACAGGAGACAGGGTTTTGGGCATAATTTTTCTTAAAAATGCTTCCCCTGACCCCCTATCAGGGCTCCGCCCTGGACCCGCACATTCTAAATTTTCAGGCAATTATATTCGGGCTCACATCCAGGTCTATTATATCATGTTTTGGGATATAAAGTTAAAATTTCTTGAAGTTTGGAGTAAAATGTATTTTTTGCTTCATCTGCAGCATCATCTGTTGGTGCATAGCATTGCAGTATGGTAAGTGTTGCAAATCTGGAATATAGTCAAGTTCTAATAATCCTATTACTGATGGGTTCCCATTCCATCAGGCTTTGGTTGGTTTTCCTGTCAAAGATCAAGGCCACACCTCATCTGTGCAACCGATCATCCCTACATGAATAACACATTACCTCTCCAGTTGGGGCCACATATTTGTTCGCTCCATTCCACCTTACCTCGTTTATACCCAAGATGTTCAGCCTATGCTTTTGCTTTTCCTAGATGACTTGGGCTGTCTTTCCCGTTTTAGTAAATGGTTTGAGCATTCCATGCGCCCAATCTCACCTGGTGCCTGGGGGAGGTCATTGACCGAGTTGGGTCAAAGACTTCCTGGTGTGTTTGGCCTTTCACCTTCATGGAGGGCATATCTGCCCGAGTCGCTGGCGTTCCGTCCAGGGCTTGCTGTGATGTAGTGTTTGTTGCTGTTTCTGTAGCAGATTTATTTTTACATGGTGGGTTGCTGGCCCAAGGCTCAACGGCCCTCCTCCCCCAAGGGCGCCAGGTTTCTGACGGGTATCTAGCGGAGTTAAACATATCTTATACTGCTTATAAAATTTCTTCCTTTCAAATTCATTGATAGTGGTTTGATAAAAAAATACTATTGTGAAAGCTTAACGCCTTTATTGAGTGATTTGTTGTCAGTCATCTTGCTTTTTCCCATCATAAAAGTTAATGTATCCTTTACAGGTGCTGAAGCAAAACCCCTTCTGGTGGACGCACCAGCGGCATGACGGTAAGCTGTGGAACCTGAACAACTACCGCACAGATATGATCCAGGCTCTTGGTGGTGTGGAGGGCATTCTGGAGCATACGCTCTTCAAGGGCACCTACTTCCCAACTTGGGAGGGTCTCTTTTGGTAGGCACTTTATATAGTGACTGTTTTAGTGAAAGTGATTTAAATTTAAGGAACAGAAGTTAGAATAAAGTAAATTTTCAAACAACATACTTTCTTAAAACGGGCAAAGAAAGCTTGGCAAGCTATCTTTCCATACCATATGATGTGTGAAAATAAAAATCAGGACTCTATTATTTTTTTTGCTCTAACTAATTTTTTAACATATTTCTGTTAGCCTTATTGACATGCATGTGGAACTCAAATTTATGTTGTACTGTACTTAAAAAAACATAAGCAAGAAAAGATGAAATTAAATAAAGTAGAAAAATAGTTCTTCACTTTTTGAGGTACACATGCTTTGTATATATAGTTTTGGGCTTAACCTTTTGTTGTTCTTTATCCAGTTATCCTTATTGAGGCAGCTGGTAGAGCTAAGTTATTTTCTTGTATTTAACTGTTTCTAGAATTAAATCATACATATATTTTTGTTTTTCAAAACTCACTCTGGTATATTGTCTAGTGATTTGCCTTCAACTCATTTATACCAGGGAAAGAGCAAGTGGATTTGAGGAATCAATGAAATACAAGAAGCTGACCAATGCTCAGAGGTCAGGTCTAAATCAGATACCGAACCGCAGATTTACTCTCTGGTGGTCACCCACTATCAACAGGGCCAATGTAAGTAATTTTTAAAGCAAGGCAACATTGAAGGGAATTTGCTTTTTGTCCAGCTTGTTACCATGTGATGGTTTTTCTAGTTAAAAACTCAACCTTGTAAGCACTTAAAGTCAGTCATAGGTAGTATTTCTAAATATTTTAAATCATTTAGTCTTATGATAAATAATTTTTCAATTGTTTTTCTTTTTCCTTCTACTTTTTCAGGTGTATGTAGGTTTCCAGGTGCAACTGGATCTTACAGGTATCTTCATGCATGGCAAAATCCCCACGCTGAAAATCTCACTCATCCAGATTTTTAGAGCTCACTTGTGGCAAAAGATCCATGAGAGCATTGTGATGGATTTGTGTCAGGTATGCTTGTGTCCTATGCTATTTGACTAAATTTCATGTGTTTTAGTTTACTTTTACACCAAATATCAGGCCACTTTATTTCAAATTGTCTTTATATGAATCATTACACTTTGCGTGTCCTAATTACTAACCGAAAAATTGGCTTTTGAAATGTTTTAGGTTTTTGATCAAGAGCTTGACGCTCTAGAGATTGAGACAGTGCAGAAAGAGACGATTCATCCCCGAAAATCCTACAAGATGAACAGCTCCTGTGCAGACATTCAGCTCTTTGCAGCCTACAAATGGAATGTGGCTAAGCCATCTCTCCTTGCTGATCAAAAGTATGTTTATCTAGAAATTCCATTGGTTGAATCAGTATTATCTTGGCATTCATTAGCCTGACTCAAATCTAGAAGAAAAAAAAACCTCTTATCGAAACTTTTAAAAAACCCCTTAAAGTCAAGGCACCCTATAACTTTTTTACAATTGAAAAGATCAGGAAGTTCATAAAATTTTTTTTACCTTATCTATATATTTGGGTATATGATTTTCTTTTCTTTTTGCTTAGATTTCCAATTTTTGTGCTTGTTTTTTTTTTTTTTGTCTCAGGGATGTGATGGATGGAGCCACCAGTCAAAAGTACTGGATTGATGTTCAGTTGCGTTGGGGAGACTATGACTCACACGACGTAGAACGCTATGCCAGAGCTAAGTTTCTTGATTACACAACAGACAACATGAGTATCTACCCATCTCCCACGGGTCTGCTCATTGCTGTAGACTTAGCTTACAACCTGCACAGGTAGAATAAAATTTTAAATTTACATAATTATAGTTACTGCTATAAACTTTCTTTTCTGACCACTCGCTCAGTTCACAGCTTTGAACAGTTTAGTGCAGCAAAGCTGCCAATCATCCATAATAATTATTGTTAATTGAGCTGAGTCAAATTGTGTTATGTTTTTTTTTTAATGTCTGAGAACAGAGACACCATTTGAGTCAACTTGCAAAATATGCTAAGTCACCTGAGAGCTGTTTTGAGAAAAACTGACTTCCTGTTCCATATTTTTTTGACTCATGCATAGGTGCCACTTTTCCGCTAAATAGCGGAAATTCCGCTATGTTCCGACCTTTCCGATTTTTTCCGCTATCTACAACCGTTACAGATTGTTCAAGCAGATTTCCGCTATCATCGATACAAATTTGAGGACATACACATGACGTGTCTGTCTACAGAATCATTTCTGTTCTACCCCGTTAGAGTATAAAAAAGAGGATCAAACGGTGGACTAAACTGCAGCAATCCGACTTTTTCGCTTAAGCCTAGGACAACCCGTATAACAATCAGATCCGCAAAGTAAAAAAATAGCGGAAGTGGGAATTGCTTGAACCAGAGAGTGTGAAATGAACCTGCGCTGGTTATTAAGCTTAGTTTTAGAACTACAGAATACAAAAGGGGAAAGTTCTCGTTAAGCAAAAGCAATCTTGACTTTGTAATCTTGGTCTACCGATAGGCGAACATATTACATACTCGATCAACCTCAAACAGCAATAGCGCACAACACAGCATATTCAGAAGGAGGTTCTACAGCAAGGTTGTACTAGCCAAGCAAGACAGATGACTAGATGAAGATAAGCTACTAAGTACCGCTATTGTGGGTCATATCATAAAAATTTCACCGGACCGCAAACAACACTGTAGATCTATAGATTTTTTATAGGTCTAATTTATACATTTTCACACGTAAGATCTAACATTATCGGATTTAGTCTTAGATTTGTATTTCTTTCTGAGGTATTGATGCAAATTTATTTTGGACAGGAATGCAGACAGAGACCATATGGGTGTGAATCTAGACTAAGTGTGAACTGAAACTTAGTGAAAGCCAGATCATCTAGAAATCTGTATCTGCCAAGTACAACAAAAAATTGGATAGAGGTCTAAATAAACCGGCAATGTGGATTTGAGTCTTTGACACCTAGTTTTACACTTTTGCAAAGCTCATACGCAACATACCCGTGGTAGTGACTCAATCATTTTACAAAAGTAACCTAGCAGGTTTTGCAAGTGGGGTCCTCATTTATTAGTTTTGAACTGCTCTGTGCCTTCATCACAGAAAAAGGAAAGTGAATGTGTAAGAAAAAATATGTTGCAAGTAGTTCCAATGAGTCAAGTGTAACAATTTTCACTTTCCAAGATGTTGGCATGTTAACATTGCATATTTTTTTAGATTTCTAAAGGTTAAAAATAGCATGAAATTATCAGTTGTTTTTATTTAAGGTGTTATCTGAAATTAGAATTTCTGACAACTGACTTGTTTGGACTGTTTGTGAGACAAATAATGTATGCAACTTTAGAGTTTCTTTCTGGTCAATTGAAATGGAAATCAACAATCCAAGTTGTAACATGAGTGCTTACTGTGAAAAATGATGTGCAATTTTATTCTTTATTTCGTAAAGTATATTTAAAAAATCTGTAATATATTTAAATTCTAGTGAAGATAAATGAACAATTGAACTGTTTTTACATATTTTTGTTTTTCTTCTTCTTACAGTGCATATGGCAACTGGTTCCCTGGGGCCAAGCCTCTGATCCAGCAAGCTATGGCTAAAATAATGAAAGCCAACCCTGCTCTCTATGTGCTGCGTGAGCGCATTAGGAAAGGCCTCCAACTCTACTCTTCTGAGCCCACTGAGCCCTATCTATCCTCACAGAACTATGGAGAACTCTTCTCCAACCAAATCATCTGGTTCGTCGATGACACAAATGTGTATCGTGTCACCATCCACAAGACCTTTGAAGGCAATCTCACAACCAAGCCTATTAATGGCGCAATTTTTATCTTCAATCCTCGTACTGGCCAGCTTTTCTTGAAGATCATTCACACCTCTGTATGGGCTGGACAAAAACGTCTTGGTCAATTGGCAAAGTGGAAGACAGCCGAGGAGGTGGCAGCTCTGATTCGCTCACTGCCAGTTGAGGAACAGCCCAAGCAGATCATTGTTACCCGTAAGGGGATGTTGGATCCACTTGAGGTAAGATTGGGTTGCCTCAATATAATTTGACTATCGGCCACTTTAAAAATGTGACTAATCACAGTCAATTAGTTAAGATACTGCTGAAAACATTCTAAGGATAGGTGAATTTGAATTTTTCAGTTTTCTTTTATTCCACCAGTTCTAAGAGTTTAACAATATTTAATCAAATGTTGAAATTCAAACTTTTCGGTATCTTAATGAATTTTGAAAACATTTATAAACTGCTCATTTTGTTCTCAAGCTTACTTTTATAATTGTTTCAGGTCCATCTGTTGGATTTTCCCAACATTGTTATCAAAGGTAGCGAGCTGCAACTGCCCTTCCAGGCCTGCCTCAAGGTAGAGAAGTTTGGTGATCTCATCCTCAAAGCTACTGAACCACAGATGGTTCTCTTCAATCTCTACGATGACTGGTTGAAGACTATCTCCTCCTATACTGTGAGTAGACTAAAGTTTTTTCAATAGTTTTAGTGTAGTTCTGACCAGACTGTCAGGATCCTTTCAAAGATTCAATTTTTTAAATTGAATGC
>BMAT01001609.1:120090-130802 GCA_019649035.1 Elysia marginata | reverse complement strand
AGAGAGAGAGAGAGAGAGAGAGAAGCAGACTTTGGGAATAGATCTTGTAAAAGATTTATGTGCCATGAAAAAGGATTTACGGGCCAAACGGATATACAAAGAAACACACAGAAAAACCACAAACATACAGATAGACAAACAGGATTGTAAAAAAAAAAATTGCTACTCATTTTCAGCATGGTTGTTTGTTCTCTGTGCCATGTTCCTGTTGTGAACATTCCACGCAGTTGGTGGATAGGTAGCATCAGGATGGATGTATGTATTGCCAACATAGTTTAGACAGTCCTGCAAAGCCGGGAAGTCATTACCAAGTCGGTGTGTTCTCCTACTCTGTTCAAGTTCACGCAAGTTGTTTCTCAGCAGAGGAATTGGCAAGTACCCGATGGCCATGAACTTTTTCACTGTGTCCTGCAGGCGCTGATTCATTCGATAGGATCGCGCTAGTCCGAATTCTTGGATTTTTCTCCAGAAGCTTTGGGTCAGATGAAAGTAGCACCCCGAAAGCGTTGTAGTTGGCAATTCTGTCTCCACTACATTCCATAGAGCCATCTGAAAGTCCGCAATGATGACCTGGGGGCGCCAGTTGTGGTGAGTTAATTGTCGAGTTATTCTTCTCACTCTGACTAGGACCTGACGATAGCTGCCTGTGGTCTTGTTGGCCATGAGTACATTGACCAAACGAATCACGAACCCTCTCACATGACTTAATATCATGAATACTTGGCGGCAGGGCTGAGGACAAGCACGAAATGTCCCATCCATGTAGACCGTCCCACATCGTCTAAGGGTCGAGAGGTTTTTCTCAGTAGTAAAGATCGCATATCCCCAGTCATTGTCAAGATGCGCAAGTTTTCTCCATTCCAAGTTTCACCCCATGCGCCCTCAATCACTACACTTTCCACACTTTCCGGAGTTGGGGGAACGTCCCTTGATCTAGCGCTCCACAGCATTGACCTCACTGACAGGAAAGATGGTAGATGTGGTCTGACCCCACCTTCGTGAGCGGCCAGACGATGCTCCCGTGCAACCCCAGCATCATAGAGTCGCTTCACAGTCCGTGTCTTCTCCATCTTCTCTGGTTTCAGCACGTAGCTTTCCCATGAAGCGTAGTTTAGTAAAGCGTCCCTCTTCGCTCGTGTGGTTGTGACCCTCCTCGTTGATCACTTGAATCCGTTGATTCTCTTCCTCTCTATTGAATAGTAAAGTCCTGAGGATGGCCGAACAAGTACATTTCTTTGTGTGCACCTCCACTGCATAACATCGTTTGTTATCCTGTGGAATGTGTAGGTATACCCATCTTTCTCTAGCACTTTGCCTCTACCACTGTGAAAGAGGTGTGATATCATTTTGGGTGTATATGAACAGACTTTCTGATTCACTTTAGTTTGGGTGCAGCGGTTTCGTACAATGTTAGGGTTCTTGAAGCGACTGACAAACAAACAGCACCTTGAACTTGAAGGCGTTGAAGCATTGTGGCGCGGCAAAACCGGAGTTGCCAGATTATTGCTCAGAGCAATTTGCCAAATAAGTTACATGTGCGTAAAACCGCAAAACGCTTTAAAAACTTGCCAAATCTAAAAAAATTTTTTAAATTCAAAATGCACAAAAAATTCAAGACTATGTTGTTTTTAAATAAAAATGTTTTATGACCCCGTAAGGGGATCTTGAAGTGTCTGACAAAAGGACTCTAACTTAAACATTATGGCGCGGCAAACCAAGAGTTGCCAGATTTTTGTTGTAAGCAACGTACCAAATAAGTCATGAAAAGTTGCCAAATGCTTTTAAAATTGCATAACCTTAAAATTGATTTTTTTTTGCCTCAAAGTGGACACAAAAATCAAAATTATGTTTTTTTAATTGCATAATGTTAAACAAAGAACATTCAATGGCCCAGTTTAGACTCATGTTGTTTAATTTTACACATTAGGTCTACATCGATAAATAAACGAACACAATTAGTTTTTTTCTAACAACATTTATTTCTTTAAAAGCAAAACGACGACGATAAATATGGTTTGACAACATCAAAGAACGGACACACAAAATCCAGTCCTCCTGGTGCAGGCCTGTGACAAACTGGTCCAGTGACAAACTAGTCCCTCCAAATGATAAACTGTGACAAATTGGTCCTGTGACAAACTGGTCCCTCCAAATAATAAACTGTGAAAAACTGGTCCTGTGACAAACTGATCCCTCCAAATGATAAACTGTGACAAACTGGTCCTGTGACAAACTGGTCCCTCCAAATGATAAACTGTGACAAACTGGTCCTGTGACAAACTGGACGCCCCCCGTATAAAATGCGTCCCAAATATTTAAAAGCTTAATAGTTTCGACCGCTTCCCAACTTTGTTGAATTCTGTAGAAACTAGGTTAAATATATATCTAAAATCTAGATTCGGTGTCTATAAATTTGACATAGATCTAGAAAAAATTTAGATAATCTAGACTTAGAGCTAGATCTAGAAGATAATATCTTGATCTAGTGTCTGGATTGGGCCTACATTTAAGTTAGGATTTGGACGCCATTTTTCTTCCCTTTTAGGTTCTTAGTTTCGTTTTTTTACGTTTTGGCCTTAAGGCCTCTAGGCTCTCTGTGCCAAATTTTTTTCAATCTTTAAATGCAAAAGCCATTTCAGGTCCATTATCTATGGAAAAAAATATAATTACAACAGCAACAACATAATGAAATAGAAATAAAACCGCCTTCAGTTGGACTCACCCTCATGTGCTTGTTGAGACTGGACGACTGACTGAAGCTTTTCCCACACACTACACACTTGTGTGGTCTGTGCTTCTCATGGACATGAAGAACATGAATACGGAGCCGATCCTTCTTCTCAAATGATCTGCTCAATTTACATGAATAAGAATTTAAAAAATAAATTGAATAAAGCTTAAAAAAACATTTATCTTATCAATTTTCGATCCATTATTTCCCTAAAACATGTGTAGTAAGGAGACAAAACGGTTCTTTTCACCAATTTAAAGTGTGTGCTTACCTGGAGCACAAATGGCAAGGGAATTTCCGATCTCCTTGATCCACACACTTCGTGTACTTGAGATGTTTGTCCTTGTAGTACTTGTAGGTAAAGACCTTCCCACAGTGTTCACACTGGTATCCATTCCCTGCTACGTGATGGATGAAAGATAAAAGTTGTTGTTTAACATTAAAAACTGTGGAGTGCAAGGAGAGAGAGATGGATAGACAAATAAATAAATAAATATATAGACAGATTGATAGATAGATAGGTAGATATAGATAGATAGATTCATATATAGCCTACAGAGAGAGAGATAGAGAGAGAGAGAGAGGGAGAGAGGGGGGGGGGCAAAAACTAAAAAAAAACTGAATGATAAGCACGATTGTAATTTCATGCGCTCAATAACTTGTCTTTTTTATACTGCTTTGATGTAAGACATCCAATTGAAATCAGTTATTATTTTTTTTGTAAAATAATGCTGTAAAAATTTTATTATAACAATTTAATGCCCCCACTTCGTTCTTACAAATCTTTTCAAGTGTCAGGAAACAACACGGCCAAGAAGTAATTTGCAGCAATCCACGCATTCAACTGACTTAGAGTTTAAATATAGAAATACTAATATGTTGGATGGAAAACCATGCTGTAACCGCCTAACTCATTGTCCATCCTAATAGCGAGTACATGTTGGCAATATGACATTTTGACAGGGTCATGTCAGATCAGCACATCGCATTTCGCAAGGTTTGTTACATTATTCTAATCGAATAGTATCATTAGTAGCAGTAACAGCTTTTCAGACCCCCAGCCTAGGTTTTCCGCCTCAATTGTGAACGTCCTAGCTTTCATCAAGCCCGGTTATCGCAAAGATAGCGTGCCATGCATGGTATATACTTTTACCATCCTGATCTCCAATGCTGGGTTCAGCTCCGAGGCTGCTGTCCCCGACCAAGCCTAGGGGAATCCCCATGAAGTGCTCGTAACTGTCAGAGTACCAGACCAGGAGCTCTGTACCTGGTGACAGCTCGCATGATGTCTGCGAAAAAACGTGTTTGATGATTTCAATGTTTAACGACACTATAAAGTACCATCCAGCGACACTAGAGCACAAACAGATGTGACTTCCACCCCGAACAGCCGGCCAGCTAAGTCGAAAATTGTCATTTTTTAATATCATATATGATCAGAAATCATAGAAATCCAAATGCAAAAGCAGGGGTGTACTAATCTTTAATAGTTATTTTTAGGAATGTTTAAAGCAAATAGATTTGGTTGATTTTTTAGGAGTTTGAAACTGAGAAATTATCTGCAGCTCAGAATTTGACTGGGCGACTTAAGCTGGACTTTTTGGATTGGGGCCTCAAATAATAAACACATACCAGCTATGAAAATGTTTCACCAAGCAAAGATGCAAATGAGCAGGTAATGTCACAAGATTGAAAGACATTTCAGTACGGTAACTTAAAATAATAATACCCACTGATTGGCAACCAAGGCATGGAAAATACAAAAACGCCGACAAGCAAGAGAATGTGGAGATGACGCCGTGAAAAAGAAAAATATGGAACGTGAAATAGAGAAGAGAGATAACGCAAAGGATAGAGAATGGATGCGGAAGGCTAAGTGTTGCTGTGGATATACAAAACTTTCTGAGCGTATACGATTTAAAATAATCATCCTTCCATCGATCCTCATTCATTAGGGAAAAAGTTTGCAAATCAACAATCATTCTATTGCCTCGCTAGTATCTATCATAATTAATAAGTTATACAAAAATTATAATGTGGCTGTAAATTAAATTAAGTAAGTGTGTCTGAAAAACAAACATCCAGCCCGATAATGCGGCCAAACTGCTAAAGACTAAATAACACAAGGCTATGGATTAAAAAATCCAAATAAAATTAAGGGAAAAAATGATTCCTCAGTCATTCTTCTCTTAACGACAATAATTATAAAACAAAAGGAGACTGCGTCTCAAAAACTAATTTTGATTTCATTTTGTAGAATTCATAATGAAATTTTTCTAATTGGAAATTTTCTACGTACATATCGAATGATACACTTTTTACCTCGTAAAAAATAGCGTCACCATCTTGGACTGCTACGAGATTCTGTTCGGATATCGAGCGTGCGCAGTTGACGTAAGACATCCAGTTTCCTGCGCTACCGCGACCATCTAAAAAGTGACTCAGACGACCATCCTTAAAAACCTGAAAACGAATTGAGCGCCCTTTCTATACCATTTATTTAAAAGTAAAGAAGGTCCAAATCTGGCGTACTAGTTCAAATAAGCGTGAAAAGTTGAGGTTCTGATGTTTTATAAAAGCCTTTCTTCTTGAAGTTTTGAAGGTCCTAAATCCATTATATACATTTACTATTTGAATCAATGTTTATAAAGCCTAAAAACTGTTACCAAGCATCAATACACCAAATCTCGTCTTAAAAGAAATTAAAAGTTGGCTTAGTCAGGGCTCCTGGCATGCGCTTTCAAAAGTCTTTTTAAAGCTAGATATCAGAATTTATGATAAGTTTGGGAAAAACCCCGTTGCTTTTTATTTCTACTGAGAGCTATACAGTTTCTGGCATATTTCAAGCAGGACGTACAAAATTGGTATCGAATACTAACAGGATAACATCGGTGTTTTTTTACGATTCGGGGGTTTCTGGTAACTATCGATAAGACTTCTAACATTAAAAGGTCAATAAAATTCAGGTTTTTAAGTACTTTTAGTTGATTTCTCTCACTTTTTGTTGCATTTTCAAGGCTTATAATCGCATTTTGAGCTAATCTATATACATACTTTTACTGCAACACGGAGGGTATATGTGCTTTGATTTTATATCTAGACCTAGATTCTAGACTTTGGCTACTTTTCAAGGTATGGCGAATCCACACTTGGCGTTAGATTCGGGTCCAGATAATAATAATAATAATAAAAATAATAATAATAATAATAATAATAATAATAATAATAATAATGAGGTTATTTTCTAGCGCCTCTTCCTACATGTAGGCTTGAAGCTCTTTACAACAGTACATCTACCCAAAAAAAAACCAATGCTGACATAATGACAATTTTGTACAAAACATAATCCATTAACAATTCAACAACAACAACAACAACAATAATAATAATAGTAATAATAATAATAATAATAATAATAATAATAATAATGTTAATAATAAAAATAAAGATAATTTTTTGTACAACTTTAGAGTGTTTTCCACGTTAATATAACATCAACGCGCTTTACCTTTGCATTTAAAACTAAGTTTAAATAGATATTAATCAGGCACCGTGTGGTTATAATATGCATTAAAAAATCAGAACAGTTTAGGAACCCAGCGAGCATATAGGCTCCTATGTAAGCAATGGCTAAAAGAATAAAACATTCTATGCTAAACCAAAACTTTTTTTCTAAATAAAGATAGGCACACAATGTTATTGTTAATAATGCCTATGATGAGATTAACACAAAGAAGATAATCTAAAAAATACTAGAATCAAAATGCTTTGAAATGCTGATTATAAATGTTAAAATTAGCCTTAGTTTTAAAATATCTTATCTTTTATCTTGAGAAATTAAAATCTAACAAGCTAACCTTTGTTTCAACTACTTTTAATTTAAATTAAGTAAATTTAGTTATAGTACCTATAGCTATCGGTGCTTTACATTTTTTATTTTACTTTATTTTTTACACCCTTTGCGTACAATTTAACTAGATAAAACAAGCAAAACAGCATAAAAATCTAAATACAAACATTTTAATTATATATGAATAACCTTAGAAACCATTGTAAATTGTTATTAGTTATTGATACCAGTCAAATAAAAGTAATTGAACATTGTACGCTCTGTTTGTTATAACTAGTTTCTGATGTTAGTCACGTCATTTCTCATCACAAGCAAAGGTAGCTTTAAGACACGGAATTCAAACAAAGAGGGCTATTTGCTGGAAAAAAGATCTTACTGAGTTACGTAGAGAATGTTATTTCAATCTTTCGAAGGAAGCACATTAATTAGAAAAAAAAATCTTAGCTTTTCATGGCGTATAAAAAGTTAAAATGATTATGTTACGATTTTATCATTTGTTCCGAACAAACTTCAAATTTATCTCACAGCGCCGAATTTCCTTGCAAGCACAAAAAAGGAAGGTTGATATTAAAATACTAACCAAATCGAACTTTCCGCATCTACAAATTATGCGGCTCAATATTCAATGTTGAAGCTTCTCAAAACAGAAGATAGATATTAAATACATTTATAACAAAGTGAAGACGTTCATGATAAACAATACCTTTTATTTGTATTGCATATACAACTACGGCTCACATTATCATAACAATTTAAAAACATGCTTTATTCACTTGCTAGTTAGGCAAATCAGGCACACGTCGGAATTTTGACATATTGAGTTATGAACATTTATCAAAACTTTATTGTATACTCTTGAAGGAGTTGAAAAATTTATAACTCTGACTTAACTAAATCTTAGGTTGCTTCATTTTGAAGACAATAAAAATGGTAACAAAATATGATATTAAAAAAGGCTCTAGCTCAAAAGAAGCCTGAGCGACTTGTGCCTGATTTACTCAGGTTGCCTCACAATGATTATGAAAAAAATATAAGCTGATAAAAAGACGACGGAAAAAGGAAAAAAATGACATCTAAACAGATAGAGTAAGGGGTATAGAAAGAAGTGAATAAAGCCTTAACTTCATGATGCTCTAAGCTTTTGTAAAAAATGATAGTGCAACACCAACCTGTTCGTTATTATATTTTTATATACATGTATCACAAACCATTAATCCAAAAAAAAAAAGACTTAAATTTTGATCTCACCTCCCACATGTAACCGTTGTCATCAAAGGTCTTCATCTCACTCGGGTTGACCACTTTACCCTTGAAGGGTCCGAACCGGCGCCCTTTGGGTATTTCCTGTATACCACAGAACACACCATAGTGCGGAATCCCGGCTAGTGTGGTGTGTGATAGTAATAGACCTAGGAACAGAAGTGATGTCAATTTGCAACATTTTTAGCTCTACAAAAACCTTTTTAATTGTAAGAGTATCAAGTGATGAAATTCAGCTTATCGTGATCAACAGTAGCCTTTTTCCAATAATAATTATTAAGGACAATTTTATTATATAAAACAGCGCGTTTATCTTTCTGACCTTTACCAACTCTTAAAATATAATAATGTAAATGAGGGAGGTTGGTTCTGTAGTAATACATATTGTTTAAATTCTCCAACAAGAAAAACAGCACAATGCCTCAAAATGCCTAAAAAGGCGTAATCGTACTAAAAATTAACCATAGCAAATTCAGTTCTTACTTGAAGTTTCGCCTATGGCCTTTGAGCCTCTGCTTATGCACAGGCGAGTAGAATATGGAAAGTGGGAATAAACTGCTTTTTAAAAGAAAACAGTATGAGACCGAAACCATAATCGCTGGAGCACGGGTTCGACAATACGCTACTTGATTATAATAGATATTTATATGTTGTAGACATTAAAAACTGAATGCAGTCAACATGCATTTGATATCGATGTAGCATGCATTGCTTTGAAAGTGCGTTGCTTCAAACTAAGTACATGTATTAAATTTAATTTGAAAGGAGCTTGTTCGGCAAAGATGTTCAGATGACTTTGTATGGCTAAAGTAGATGTAACCTACAGAGTATGTCATATAGGGGAAGCTTAAAACTAATCCATGGAACCCATTAAAGTAACCTCGGTTACGTTATGGATTGATTAAATACTTCACCAGCAGCCAAACAAGATTTCATTTCTTCATTCATTCCTACACATACAGTTAAACACTGCTGGAAACCGTTCAAAGTTACGTAGTGCACCATTCATGACAACAAAACAATGTGCTGTTCTCTCAAAACCCCAGTTATTAAAACACGGTTTTTTTCAAGAGTAGTTTATATTTTTAAATTCATTCAAAGATCAGGACAAAACTCAGATTACCTAGTCGGACCTAGAACCAACACAATACGCAAGCCATAACTGGTAATTGATAACTGCAACTAAATGCTCATGAGAGTCCGGCACAAATGGATTTCCCTAGGCCCTTCCTTTGAAACTGTAGGATCTTAGCCAAAATTAGGAAAGACTACTGGTTTAAATACCAACCAAACTGGAAAACCTCAACGAAAGTTTTATTTATTTGTCACATTTTATCAGAAAAACTCCAGATCACGTTTGATTACCTGTGATCCACAAAGAGAGCTACAGAGTGAAAACCCAGGAATGCAAAAAAGTGGGAAACAGGCAACTGATGAGATAGAGAGACAGCATTGTCAGACAGAAAGGACGGTAATAGTGCAAAGAGACAAAAACAAAACACAGAGAGAATTGACTGCTTGAAGCGGAGGACTATTTCCTACAGTCAAGTGGGTGGGCACAGCCACACCCTGATACCATATTACCTCGAATTCACCAAGCAGCCCGACTCACCTGGGGGAAGGTCATGCACCGGTGGGACAGTCTTGCTCATTCGCCATTGACTGACTGTCAGGGCCGAGTCCATGTCTACTAAACAGCTAGACTCGGCCATATCACGAACTGTACAGAAATCATAATATACAACGATCACCCTTTTTTCCTTTATTGAAAAAAAATCCAGTTTTGATTTCTATTGTCATATGGCCTACCTAGCTCGCATTACGAACATAAACAATGGTTTAGTGATTCAAAACTGAGTATTAAGAGTCCTAATAGAACTTGACAGCAGGTTCATCTTGCGTATATAATTTTTGTAGAGACATAATATTATTTACTTTTGCTGTCGTCTCTACACAGTCCATCGTTGAAGGGAGTACAGTTTTAAAATATGATAGGCTGGGCCATAAAAATATAATCCTTCGAAAAATTCTAACTAACGACAAATACTTTACTGGCACTCAGGCTAAAGCTAATTAAAAGAGTCGAGTTTAGTAGGCTTAATAACAAAGCTTTTTCTCGTTTTCTTTGCGATGCATCGTAAGTCTACTTTCTTTTCTAAGAGCCTTTAAAGCTTCAAAAAATAGAAAGATCTGGTTTATTCTAAAAGTAAAAAAAAATATCATTACTTTTTGTTTTTCTTACCTCGGAAATTAAAAAATCTTGTTTTCAACCCTGAAAAGGCATACGTCCGTGTTTTGACTGTGTTGTTGCAAGGAGAGGTTAACCAACCCGTATTGCCATATAGACACAGGTCAAGGTCAGCTAATGTAAAGAAGGTCTGTGGCGGGAACGAAATTGGAGGCATTGGAGTATAGGGTGAAGACCGAGGTGGACCTGAGGGGGGCAGGGGTGGGGTTGGAAAAAGTAGGGAGCTGGCACCATGGCTGTTGTTAATCTCCGCTGGATATCGGGGTAAAAGAAAAGGAAAACGGAAGTGCGGAAGAAACGGCGGCCCGGCTGCGGTTGCGGCTGCGGCTGTGGCGGTTGCAAGGTGTGAGAAGAGTTCTTTTGGCCCTAGGGGTCTGCCTTCATACAGGTTGCCGATTCCTCTATGGAAGAAAGAAAGTCGATACATCTTAGAGATCCTGGATAGCATCAAGTAAGAAAAATCATCACGAAAGTTTGCACATGACTGCTTATTATGCCGGAAAATCGAACATTACAAAGACCAATCAGGTATTCAAAAAGACCTTGATGGTTTGCATAAAATAGGAGGAACGGTGGTTAATGGAGACAAAATTAATATCAATCCTTCGAGGGGGTGAGCAGTG
>BMAT01001609.1:86336-100652 GCA_019649035.1 Elysia marginata | reverse complement strand
AGAGAGAGAGAGAGAGCGGAGATGATGGAAAAAAAGAGAGAGACATTGTCAGACATCTGCAGATGAATATCAAGGGGATATTAATAAATACGAAACAGATTAAAATTAAACAAGCGTAATAAAATGGTTTGGGAGAAAATAAAAAGCAACTTGGAAAAGACTTTATTGAGGTTTTGTTCGCCCCTATACAGAATCAGTTCTTGCAGGAAGTAGAGGAAAATAGAATACAATACAAGTCTAACACGGAAAGGCTATAATGCTCTCAATCTCTTATGAAGTTAAAACAGGTTGGAAAAGGTTTTTGAGGCTTTCAGCGTAGAGAACTGTGAATGATTTTTAAAGGTTAATTAAGCATGACTTGTGCTGAGGTTTTGTAATACCGGAAACTGAAACAACTTTTACAAATACGTGTGTCTCTTAGCGTCACATTCGAAAGATCTAATGCCGTTCGTTCGCGACTGTGTAGTTTTGTCATGAGTGGCTCCTATTAGTTGATAGCTTTACGACAAAGAATTTCCGTTTTCTGAAGGCTGGGGGCCATGTTCCATGCTCGTTTTCTTCTTCTCTTTGATTACTTCATTGTGGATATTATAATATGTAACACTTTCAGGCCGTTTCATACGCTTTGGTATAAAGTTTACCGCCCAATTATTCAATTACAAAAAAAAAAATTATCGCGTTTTCTCTTAGGTCGCATCTGACTTTCTTCATTTAGGCGGTATGATGGGGTAGAATCATTCTCATCTTTGCTATCCTACTCGGCTTTACTTCAGCATTTCAGGCGGTGTAGCATTGGAGGACAGAATTACGTCACCATCGCGAAAAGCCTATAATTATGTGTTAGAGCAGCTCAGTTGGAGTTTGTACCCTTAAATTAAGCCCTAGTCAAGGAATTCATTTAAGTTTCAAATACAGAAGTTTCTCCCATTTTCAACTTTTTAATTACGTGTATTTGTATGTGCCAAAGTGACCTTAACACCTCGAAGAAGTCTGTAGTAGGGTGTTGATCCTGCGAAGCCCAATTTGCCTTCTTGTGTAAAGAATGCTTCATTCCTCAATCCTAGGCTAAATCTTAATTTTGCAATTACAGTGTAATTCGTGCCGCAGAAAGTTACTGTCTTATGTGGTATTTTACTAAAAGACCAATAACCACAACAAAGTGGTGACTATCACTACAATAGTCATTCGTCAATAGACGATATAAAAAAAATGTGTTTGATCGTATTTAATTTTAAGCGGTTCAACAAAAATAGACAACTTCGTTTGTAGCCTACCACTACAGTAATTTCTCCCAAGACACTAATCCTACGAAACCTTAATATTATATTGTATTACATTCTTAGCTTCACGCGAAGGATATTTCGAGTCATATTATTGTATTAGCCTTATTAATTTTCATCAAATTCAAAGTTTTTGACATGAAAATCAAGACTATCAAACTCTCACACCAACACACCAATACGTGCACAATTAAAAAGAAAAAAAAATGAGCTCTTCCTTATTATAGGCTCTACTGCCCTGTCGTTTTTTTTGTCCAGCAGTACTCTTTTTTTGCCAGTAACTTTACCACATAGGGAAGATTACCTTCTTAGTCTGCTGCCTTTGCGTGCAAGAGGTGCATCACTTCAATGAATTACTTCCCTTCTTCGCCTCGTCGCAGAATAATTACTGCCCTTCCCCTGATTTAGTTGCAGCATCAAATGGGATTAGATTTGGTTATCTGATGTCTCGGAGCATCGTGCGTAGTATGAGGGACACACAGAATAGAAAGAACCATGATATTAGAGAGGTGTACTTAAAATGAGACAGGTTTAAACTGAATGAGTGATAACTGGAGAATTATAGACAGGATAATGAGTGAGGAAGAAGGAAAAAATAAAGAGACATACAGATAAATACACAACCCCTCCCCCCTCAGACAAATAGATACATGTATATATAAATATATATATAGACAGATAGGGAGAAAACCAGAAAAGCAGGCAATACATTTACATTAAAAGATAAATAGGAGTAGAAAGTGTAGATGTATAAACTTCGTAGACACATAATTCTAGAAAGATAGTCGATGGAAAAGTACATTTTTATATATGAAATGTATATACATGTATATTAACCAAAAGTCATGTAGATTAAGGAGGTGAATAGAAAAATAGAACTTTTATAAAGAATAAACCAACTTCAAAACAAACATTGTGAGCGCATTCCATGAGTCAGTTTCTCGCAACAACAAACCTTTGGTTTTTAAAACAGAAAAAAAACATAAATCTATAAAAGACTTCGGCAACTGCTAATAAAAGAAAAAGCATGGATCAGGATTAGATTAGCGTAGTGGGGACATCAATAATTAACGATACTCGGCAGTTTGAAGAGGACAGACAAGGGTTCATGTTGTAAATATCCCATCGCTACAGAGCAGAGCTGATGGTAAAGCTCGGGGAAATCTAAGGGTTTCGTACAGGTGATGATCACAAATATCGGGTTAAATTAAAGCCAGAATATATACAAATTTAGGCACATGAATTGACAGACAGACAAAAGAAATGCAAATGGATGAATAGATAGGAAGATAAATAGAAAGATTGGTCGATACTGGTTGATAGATATATCGGGTGCCCCCATCCAAAAAAATAGTAAAAAAAAAACCAACAACAACAAAAAAAAAAACAACAAAAAACAAAACAAAACAAAACAAAAGAAAAACAAACAAACAAAAAAAATACAAAAAAATTTGCCCAACTTCGAAGCGCCATATCTCTAACAGTCTTTGTGAAATTGTCATACAATCTAATCTAAGCATAATTATGATAAACCAACTGTGAATACAATACCACGCCAAATATCAGCAAAATCTGATAATAAATAACGAAACGACAAGAGTTTAAAAAAGTTACCGAAACTCACGAAAAGACACGAAAACTATGAAGGCCAATTCAGGGAATTAAATCTCTCTGCTTTAAAATAAATCTTCCTTCAAGTAAAAAACTTAATCCTCAAGGTGACTTTATTCTGCAACAAGATGATGCTACTTCGCACATAAGTCATGCAACCCAAAAATTTCTAATAGATCAAGGACTTGAAGGAGTCGATTTCATTGCTGAAGAAGACTGGCCACCAGAATCTCCAGATTTGAATCCAATGGACTATGCAATTTGAGACTCGCTTGTTTAGAAGGTCCAGGCCTAAATGGGGCGGTCAATGCCCTTTACTGAAAATGAACTGAAAGCAACAATAAAGGAGTGCTGGGAACAAAATTTAATATAGAACAAGTGAGAAAGCCAATCGCAACATGGGGCAAAAGAGTTAGAGCTGTTGTTCATCTGAAAGGAAGATTACTTGAACAACTGATTATGCTGGAGCACGTGGCCTGCTTTTTTACATCTGAGGTGCGTGTTATCTAGATTCACATAACTTCTAAATCAAAACAGCCAGAAGTTTAAAACTTCACCCATCTTGACATAAATAATTTGTCTTACTATGTGTGTCTTCTCGTGTAAATCCTGTGAACAGGTGTGAAGTTATAAGGTGACAAAGTTGACGTTTTTTTTGGGACACTCGATATAAATAGATAGAAATGGATGGGTAGATAGGTTCTATAACGAATCATGGTTGGTTAAATTAATATTAGGGGATAAAGATATTTTTCCATGATGTTGCTTATTATTCACAACTTAATAACAAAAGTAAGATAGAAGTTAGCACCATTGGAATACACAGAACGCCAGCATGAAGTCTAAATCTTGCCTACAGCATTAATTCAACATGCATTTCTTGTTAGGGGATAAAACCAGCAAGCTAGTGGAAGATACTAAAATTTGGCAGATGCTCCACACTAGGCCTATCCAAATCACCTCTATATGAAGCATTATGGCTGTATAAAATGCATTTTTATCTTTTCCATAAAACTTCATATTTTTCTTTCTTCTTTATCATAAATGTCAACTAAGGAAATAAATAAAAAATACCAGTACACTGAATGCACAGTTACAGCATTACGTTATTTATCATTTATGTCTTGAAAATTGAATGATAAGTGAAGTTAAACTAGTCCTAAACTCAACATGAACTTCAGAGAACAAAGAGGCAGGTCCAAATTCTTAGCGCACGTCAGAACGAGGCATTTTACAATTGCTTTCACCCCCCCCCCTTTACTTTCGCCTAGCTCTCTAATCGGGAATGCGATTTCAATAGAGAATTAGAGTAGCCGTTCTTGGTGCTAAAAGGCAGCCAAGGCGTAAGCACATTTTTTCTTCTAGTTTTCATTGTTTTGTTTTCTTCAAACTACTTACCTTTGCCTTGATAATTTATAATCATTTTACTTTTGCCTAGCTCTCCGCAGTTTTTACTTGGAATGGATCAAGGTAAATACACTTTAAATTATAAGCCCACGTAAATTAAAAAAAATATTCTGTGGTTGATAATGCTATAAGAAAGCATTGCTTTTTAGGTCTTGTGTTGGACACAACCTTTCAACTAGGAGCGATAACTATTGTTTTCCCGCTAATCTCATTCCCGATCAGTGCTGTATGGGCGCAGGAGTTGAATAAAAATAAACCTAGACTAGAATGGAGTCAGGGACCTCTAGAGTAGTGGTGGACTAGCATTGAGCCACTGCTCATCCCTGTTTGATAATAACTATCATACATGTATCTGTATATTTCCATAAAACAAATAGCCAGCTCTCATGTGTTACGCTAAGCCTCTCCACAGTCCACATCATAAATCCACCTTACACACTCACAAAACAAGTACACATACCTGTGAAAAAGGTCAAGTAAAGTTCATGGAAATAAAATATATTTTATTGGTAATTCATTTAAAACAATCGTGACGAAGAAGATATCTACTTGGCCATAGATAATAAATTAATAAAAACAAAACTTCGGAATTCATTATTCCTGGATACATTTGTGTCTCTTGAATACAAATACATACACGTAGTTTATTTAAAAAAAAAAAATCAAATAAATTTGAAACTGATCAGAAAATTATTATACATTGATGCCTTAAATTTTTTTCTTCAAAATGATTAGCCCAACAGATTTCAAAATTAAATTTTTTGGAGTTTCCAGCCTAATAATAATATTGAGAAATATCATGAAGAGTACCTGGAAAACATAGGACATGATTATTATATACATCAGCCTTATCATCTAATAGAAATTCTGTACTCAAATACATGAATTTGCACAGTGAGTCAATCAAGGTGTGTGTTGTAATGAAATTGCCTTTTATTATGAATTTATCCCAAAATATACATGAATGTTTTTTGATACCATGTCCAAAATCATTAAAAAATGACAATTTTTTTCATTTAAAATGCTATGAGAAGATTCCTATTTCCTTTAAGACCATCAATTATGAGATTAGCTAAATAATAAAAAAACTTGAGAAATATTAAAACTTAAAGTTTTAAATACATTGCAGAAATAATTTGAAAACAAAAATTTGATTCAAACTATTTCACTTAACTTTGACTTGCGGCAAGTGTCAGAAATAAATTTGGACCCAGCATTACAACAAATGTTATTTTTTGTTTTTTTTTCTTCTCTATATTCATTTTATCAAGGTTTTTCATAAAAAAAAGTCTATTGAAACTGCCCAACCACTCTGTAACAAAAATTCAATCACCTGTCTTATTAAGCAGAGACAAGTATGTCAATGAAATCATAAGATTTTTTATGACACCAAGCTTTATTCCACTGCACTGCATGACTGTCAACTTAATAGTCATCCCAATCTTTAAACGGTTAGCGGCAACAATTTGTCATTTACAAACTGATGCAAGTACTTACAAAATCCAATTCCATTGAAATTCAGACATCCATTGAATGAGACTTCTTTGGGCAAGCAAACATGAAATTTCAGATTTTTACACATGATCCAGTTAGGTATACCTGTTTGAAATTATGTGAAAAGAGAGTTTTTGTAAAATACTCTTCAGTTAGTTTGAAAATGGCATTGTCTTAATACAAGCAGAGCGCTATTATGTTAAAGCATTCTTTGTAACCTCTTCAAACAGCAAATTGAAGCGGCATAAAAACTTTGCCACATATTTCATATTATCACAAAGGAATGTAAATGATATTAAAATTAGATAAGCCTTTCCATTTTAGAAGCTATATTTTTCTTTCTCAATATTCCATAAATTAACAGAGATAATAGATTAAATTAAAAAGAATTGGTTCAGCAAGACAAGAAACTGCTGCGCTCAAGACTTCTACACAAGCTGCTATGAACACTAACAGGTCCTCAGTTTTTTTTTTTAGCAACTTGAGGATCTCACAGCAAAGAAACAAGGCAGATACAACAAAAGATGAGACAACTTTGGTTTGCCTACAGGATGTGTTGAGCTTTCCATACACATTGTGTATACACAATGGAACAAGTTGTTTTTGACTTAAATCTGAATAAGTCAGTATTACAATAATTGGCACAGGTCTCCGTGATAAGAAAAAGAAGCAAGTACCACTCATATCCATAATGGCAAAGCAAAAGCCGTTTATACTAATCAGCAGGATGAATAAGCCTTTAAATTAAAGCAAAAAATACTTCCAAGCTAGTTTTTTTTATAGCTACAGAAAAGAACTTGATAAAGTTTTAGCCCTAGCTTAGAAAAACATTAAACTTATAGTGAACAATAAAACTAAATATGTGAGGCACCCATGGTATATCAAGCACAAGTCGGAATTTTGAAATACTGAGTTTTTGACATGAGCTAAAACTGAATTTTATCCTCTTTCAGAGAACTAATTTTTATTAAAAAAAAAAGCAATTGGGAGGCAGCGGGGTTAACCAGGAACAAGTTAAGATTTTTACATACATGTACACTGCATCAGGTTTGAAACAATTTCTTGATATATATAGTTTCATGCCCTTTATGAGGTTGTAAAAAAGAAACCCATAAAAAACCAATTTCCATTTCTTTGACTCAAAAGGGTTGTCACTCTAAACTAGTGTTGGCAACTTGAGGCTTGTTTGCCATGGTTGTTTCACAACTGAAAAAAGCAGTTGAGCAACTTTCCTTGATGCTATGAATTTACATATCTGAAATAATACCGTTGCTAGCTTATAAGTATAATTACTCCTGTAAATTGAAACCATCAGGTATAAAATACTATTTGTTGCTTTAAATACCATAGATCCAAACCAAACGAGCAAACTTTAGCTTGGTTAAAGAAAAACATCATTTTAAAGTAGATATTGACGTAAAAAAAAACATCAGGAAAGTTTATATATCATTGCATTTTTCAAACATATACACTTATATAAATCAATTTTATACTGATAGATAAGCCAGAAAAAATACATTATGGTCAATAAAATAACTTACAAAATTGCAAAAATCGAAGGAAATAACTCTTAACCTGAAAAATGTCAAAAAACAACGACAACAAAAAACAAAACAAAACAAAAACCCAACTACAAGTTATAAAAATTTCAGATCTGTGAAGGATAAAAAAGAAACAAATAAGAAACATGAGACAATGCTACCTGTGCAGAGAGTGGAAAAACATTGACAATTGTAAATCATCATGACATAGTCATACTAAATTACAAAAAGATAAGCTGCATAAAAACAACAAAAAATATTGCTGATGAGAATTATTCAGAGTGGTTTTATTATGAATGATACAAAAATGATATTCATGATTTCATAATATGGATTATGAATAATTTTGAATTGATACACATAAGGAATGTTTACAAGTTTCTATTTAATAATACTTTTTAAAAATATTTTTGTTTTCAATGAAAGCAGATGCACAAAATTATTATAGCGGAGGACCCACTCAATTGAAACTGAAAATTAAGAGATCACCTTTTTAAGTGATTTGGATTTAAAGGCAGTTTGTCAAGAAAACATTTTTTAAAAATATAAACGAACATTTTTTTTCTGTTGTTCACAAATTTCAATTTTTTTCTTGCTCATGTTTACAAATCTATTATATGAATGTTTTTACACTGCCATGTTAAAATTTGTATACCATGCCTCTCTTTATGAAAGGATTTCATTAATCTTGTGATGCTTCTTATAATTAAGGTTACTATGTTTGGATGAAAATTGTTATATGATGTATACAACTCTGGTGTGTTTGATTTAAAGTGTTAAGTGCATAGTACAACCCAGTGATGTGATGGTTGGGTGTGCAATGAAAAAAACCCCATATATTATTTCTTTCAGGTAGCTATATATGCAGATGTATGTAAAGCTCTGTTAAAAGCTTCTTAAACTGTTGCAGTGCATACAATAATGAGATCTTTTAAGGCCAGACTCAAAAAGTATTCAACAAAATTAGCACAATTGCAGGTAGCAAAACACCATATCTCATTTTTTAAAGTTTCAAAACAATCGACCCTAGAACCTGAATAGCATGTCTAATTCACTGAGCTATGGCATTTCCATTTTATTCTTTAGAAAAAATGGCTCAGCGCATTTTAATTATATTTTTATTGTAAGATGGAAGATAACCTAACAAACACAGGAATATGTGCATGTCAATATGTCATATCTCTGAGATATACAGTATAGATAAACATTGTTGATATGACAGAAATATTTACTGGCATCTAGTTACAATGCTAGTTGACTCTGGTTTTATGAGCACTCATACAAGAAATGGTTTGCAAAGTATCTAAAACCACTAAGTCAATCAAAGTAAACTAATCCTTTAATTCAGATTCCCGATTGTATGAGAATTGATTTCACAAAAAAATTGAACAAATGGGTGATAATACTACATTTACTCTAGTTACAGAATGCCCAACACCTGAAGAAATGCCGATGGCAAGAAACACAGTGTCTAGACAAGCAAAGGTAGAGCTAGGCTTTTATGAATGCCAAATACAGATATATATGGTTCATTTGGAACCCTCATAGCCCTTTTGGAAGGTGAAAATTTCGTTTGATATCTTGACTATGTTATGAGTCATTGAGTTACAAGTATGACAGATGAAAGATCGACAAAGTATTTCTCCTTATTCCTAAGAAAAAAAAGTCTTAAAGATTTTGCAAGCTATAATGGCATGAATCTGTCTTGTTGAGTGCTTTAGTTCATTAAGTTTCTAAAACCTAGTTTTACCTATTTTTTCCAACTTCTCGCTTCCCGCTTGCAGTGCTACGCAAATCTTTATTGAGAGGCCCCTCTGCAGTTTTCTCATGACATTCATCAGACAAAAAAATTATTCAAATCAGAAAAGTGGTATCACAGAAATGGAATCATTTTTCTGTTAACAAGCAAACAATGTGTTTCAAATCTGTGATCATCTTCACAACTTTTTAAGTCGTAAGCAGGCAGTTGAATAATATAATCAGCATTTTTTTAAACGCCTTAACTACAGTGAAAACTTTAAAAAGAATTATCTGAAAGCACATGGCCACAATCATAGTACAGAGTGCATCATGTTATTGTTAAACTTTTATCTGATACCTCATATAATTGTTGTTTTAATTTAAAAAGCCTTACATAATCATGATATCCTAAACTACCACTATTCACAAAACAGTCATTGAAATTACTAATACTCAGGTCCTTGTGATATGAGTTGACTTTTGTGACCAAAAGCAGAACCAAAGAGAGATTGTTTCATTATAAATCTTTGACTCTACAGACAGTTAATTCCAAATAATTCACCTTGAATAATTGGAATCCATGTTTATTTTAAATTATATTCAAACTACTGATTTTATCTCTCTTTTGTAATATACGCTGATAGTGATAGTTTAAAGTTAAATTTTGTTCCTGTGGGGTTTGACATATCCGTAGTGGACAAAAACTCAATACTTTCCTCATTCTTCTACTACAGTGGTTTAATGTGACAGTGAGAAAGATAAAAATCAAAAGTAAAAAGGAATGTTTTTAAGATTTCCACAGCCCTTATGCATGCTAAATGTGCTTTAAAGAATAAATTGGACCAAGGGTACTTTATCAATTAATTTGAAAAATGCTTACACTTTTGGTTTAAACGACAGAGAGATAAAAACAAAACAAAACAAAAAACAAACAAAGTAAAAATAGACTTCACATGAAGTCAAGATTTAAATTCAATTATATCAAACTAAAAGGGTGTCTACCTTCTTTGGTGACACCTTTGAAGGTGATGTTATTGGTTTATATACATATTGAATACACTCATTGACTTATTAAATTTGATAAAAAAAAAGGAGAGGGTTGTGGGGCAAAAACAAAGTAGTTATGAATGTAAGACCTTCTATAGCCGTTCTTAACATAAAGGAGGAAAACTTCAAAGACAGGAATAACAGAGAACTAAAAAGTAAAATTAATAGTGTAAAAAAAAAATAAATCAGCTGTTCTAAACTGTACAAAATGACATAAAAACCCCAACAAAACAAATTATCAGATCTTTTGTTTTGCGATAAAATTTTGTCTTTTATTTAAGGCAAAATTAAATTAAGTTGTAAAAATAATTTTTCACAGCTGAAAACTGTAGAAGATCATCTAGGTTGAAAGGCCTGTAAACCCATGCCCAATGACTTTATATTATAGCTTGAAACCAGGGAAAAAAAAAACTTATAAAACCTTAATTTGAGACGTCACTAAAAAGTCCTGCCTCTTAGACCACTATTCCCAAACTAATCATTCCATAAATGAAATTGAAATCTTACAGCATCTGCTATGTGAAGCCATCTTTATTTTTCAAAGTAGATACCCTCTCTGGCAACACTGATGCGTCAGTGAAAAATTCAAATGATATTCTTTTCACCACTTACTGATTTAGGCAAATTAGCTTCAAGTTTTTTGTCACCAGTGCAATGTTTTCTTTTCAGTAAATATTTTAGCCTGAGTAAAAGAAAAGAAGTCTGATGGTGCCAGGTCTGAAATGTATGGAGCTTATGTGCACATTTACATGAGAATAAACGAGGGAAATCTTTGTGCGTCATTAAATGTTGATTAGTGAAGTCCCTTCTGCTTTAAGTAAGTCAGTAGCAGCACCTTGTTTCAAAACAACTTCTTTTGTTTGCAGTATTTTGTCCCTCACATTTGAATGACATAATGATAGCATGAGGCTTGCAGAGCACTAAATTGACATACAGACAGGTTTGCCACCGAAGTGGATGAGCCCATTACAACTGATAAAGAAAATATTGCACAAGAAGCAGGACTTTTCAGTAATGTCTCGTATATCTCATCTTCCCGTTCTTCAACACACATACTGAAACACACTTTTAAATACATTAAAAAAAAACGAGCATATGTGGTGATAGTTTTGAGATTCGAATTAGAAAAATACCCCCAATGCCTCCTAGGATCAGTCCAAAATAAGTCAGATCTCAGAAACAAAAGTTTTGAGAAAAAATGCTTTCAAAGTAGAAACTAAATAAAAAACAAAAACAAAAAACCTTTCCATAAAGTTTGTACAATTCGTGCTATCTTTAACGTTTAAAAAGTTAGAAAAATGCTTTGTTCAAAACATCAACTCCTTATAATGTGAAAATCGTAAGATCTTATGCATTGGCACTGATTGTAAGACATATAATTAAGCCGTAACATCAGTTCTGATATGGTTTAACATTGAAAGCATTGCTTTTGAATAAAGAACATAGATTTGGAAACACACAGAACATGAAGTTGTGGTTTACAGGATCGACACAAATGGTAAAAAAAAAAATTATCTTCTGCAGAAGGTCAGGGACGTTCAGCTTAGATTTTATAAAAAAAAAGCAGGTTCAGAGACAAGTTATTTAGCGCCAATGTCTACAGGATGTTTTTTAAAATTTTCTCCTTCCACCATAAACAACTGTTAAGACACTAAAATATCAGATGAAAAAAAAAATAAAAAAAAGAGTAAACCTTTCAGACCATTCATTCAACAAAAATGTTAATTTTCACCTTGTCATCAAACCACTGTGCCCCTTCTATACCCCCCCTCTCCCCCACCTCCCTCCAGTCTTCTCTGACAAGCAATACTTATTTAAAAATCACATGATCATGTCATCAGTGTCTCCAAGCAAAGCTGAAGCGCTATCATCCTGCATGTCCAAGGCTGTATCTAAACGATTCCTAAAAATTCTTTTCTTGCGTAAGTAGATAGCTCCCCACATAGTCAGCGCCAAAAGCACAAAAGCGCTGAGCACACATCCAAGGACTATAGGTACTGTTGAGTATGAAAAAGAAAAAAGACATTTAAACTTATGAACAGAAATCAGGTATAAAAGATATATAATAAATGACATCCAATATTCCTATCCTTTATAGTATTACAGAGAAGTTATTGTGTGCTAAAGATCTCCTAAGTTTTTAAGCTTTCACCTATACTGCAGTGACAAACAAAACCAACAAGTTGCTTGTCAAATCAGAAATGAAACACATCAATTGGGATATTTTTGCTAGGGTGGTTTTAATACAACAACAAATGTAATAAGAAACTAAGATCTTCTAGCCTTTCATTAAATAACTTACAATATGTATGTTTCTGTGACAGATTATACAGCTAAGCAAAGATTATCTGGATAGTTTCTTTTATTAGTATAAATATAGATAGACACCATATTCTAGTCATTGGCTTTAAAAAGTAATTTACAAGGAATGACTACAGTTGGCTGTATTATAATATCGTTCAGTTTCAATAGAGTTATGCCACAAAAGTTTTAGTAAAACCCCATCCCCCCCCATAATAAAAAATTATATATTTTTTAGATCAACAACCAAAGTAACCTGACTTCACTGATTGCAAAGCCACACAATTAGGAACGTAGGACAATAAGAATTTTTTATGGTAACAAAACGTTGCAAAAACATGTTATGTTCATGTTTGTATGATGCATGTTCAACTCTTATTCAAGTAAAAACTGCACATTGCCTCATACTGACACCTTGCCATTAGTTCAGAGCAGGAAATTTCTTGAGTACAAAATGTAAACTTCACAAAGAGGTTTGAATGTTTTAAAGAATATAGTACTTTTCCAACTTTTGATAAGGATTACCAACATTAATCTTAAAGAAAACTGTTGAATTTTAGAACATAAAAAAAAAAACCAACCCAAAAATGTTCAATTTAAATAGACTTGATTCTAACAGTTAACAGTCCTCACTTACACTTGTGTTTCACAAAGGAGCTGCCTCCAGCATTACCAGATGTCCCATTGACAGCAGATGCAGGTTCCTGAGTTGTGACTGAAGGTCCTGGGACATTTGGGGGGGCTTCTATGAAAAGAAAAGTAAAAAAAATGTGGTCCTGACTGTAAAACTCCTATGAAACTTGGATAAAAAAAACACTTGAAAATTTCACAAACCAAATAAAACTTTAAAAAATTAAGGTGAAAAAGAAAAGAAAACAACAGTTAACTGAGCGAAAAAAATTCTTGTTTAGAATACTCTGGCAAACTTTGCGGGTGCAAAGGGCAAATGAGAAAGTGGATGAACTTGCTAAACTAACGCTCAACCAGGAAACTCACGACGATAAACAAGTCATCTGGTGCGACCTAAAACTCAAAGTTAACACACATCTTGAACAACTGTGGCAAACGGACTGGGATACTGAAGACGACAATAAACTTCATGAAATTAGACCAAATCTTAAAGAAAGACTCAATTATGATGAAAGACTGAACAAAAGACAAAAGACTGTTGTGAGCAGACTTCGTATCGGCCATTCATGGATCACTCATGAATACCTTTTAAAAGGGGAACAACAACCCTATTGTACAGCTTGTGAATGTCCTCTTACTGTAAAACACATTTTAGTGGAATGCGCAGATTTTTTGCTAAGCAGACAAAAATATCATAAAACAACTAATATGCACACACTATTCCGAGAGGTGAAAGCCTCTCAGATTTCGGATTATCTGAAAGAGATTGGATTGTATGGCAAAATCTGAAGCAACGTATAGAAAACTTTTAAAACTTGTAAATAGTATCTAAGATTTTTAAAACTTGATTTTAATGTATGATATAGGTTGGCAAGATTAAAGTATCGAAATAAACTACAGCTGAAGAGATCGTAAGCCCTGAGATCATTGTTAATGATGGACTGCGCTTGTAAAAATTTCAATCAATCAATCAATCAATAAAAAGCAAAGGGCAACCTTTCTAGTATAGTTGGCGTTTGTTATCAGCTGGATGCGTACAAACTAAAAATTTCTTTCTGCCCTCACCCCCTCAAGCGCACACAAATTTTTCCGACAGTATTCTCACCTGTGGGTATGTTGTGGCCATGCAGTGAACACATGTGATGCATGTAGACTAGACCTTCTTCACACTGGCAGATTCCCTGAGGTTGGGCGCACTCTTCATATTCACCACATTCATTTCTCTCTTTACAGGGCTGTCCGTGACGGCTGTTTGATTCACAAAA
>BMAT01001609.1:52667-75455 GCA_019649035.1 Elysia marginata | reverse complement strand
TATTATCTCGATAAGCGGATAGCCGTAGTTGTAATTGTGTTGTGCTGTAGGATTTTTTTATTGCATGTTCTTTTCTTGTTTTTTTTTTTCAAAGCCCGTGACAATGTCTCCATTTTGCCAGTCTTGGGACGATATGCTTCTCAAAGGAGAATAGGCATGTAACCACAAAAGTTTAGATATCTAGATCTAATTTCAATTTGAACTTGAATTTAGCAAGATTAAGAATTAGTCTACACTAAATCAGAAGAGAAGTCTAAATTTGAAAGTGAAATAAACATGGCTAAAATTTAAATAACAGATCAACAATTATCAGGATCTCACAAGAACAGAACATGTGCACAGAACTACAAAGATAGATCTATGGCTAAAGTGAAACTAGAAAGGTTGTGACTTCCTCTTAGCCTAGCCCACATGACAATGTTACTATTGTTAGAACTTAGATGTAGCTTTTCATTGGTCCGGGGTCCACCTATCCTAAACGCTTGATTTTGTCTAGGTGGACCCCGGGGTCCACCTATCCACTTTCTTTGCGTTTTGGACCAAGTTTTAATACATATTTCTGTTGAAGTGGCAAACATATCAGTCACTATTCGACATGGTATAAAAGAGATAATTATTGTTCAAAGAAGTTCTTGACTGGGAGAGAAAAGAATGAGTCTTGCAAAATTTCACAGACAGTAACAAAACTTATCACTGAGCGGTACATGAAGATTCCAAAGGACAAATAAAAATCCCACATTCCCATTCTGGTATGTCAAAATTGAGATACTCAAACATGCATGTGCCAATATATGAAATCCCAAGCCAGACACCAACAGAAAAGCAATACCACAATTTCATTCAAATTGGTAATTTCAGTACACTGCTATGAGGAGAAAGAGACTTTTAATATGGGAGACATGACGTTTTCTACAAAGACTGCAATCAGACAGGACCGCAGCATAATTCTACTTTGAACTTAAAACAAAACAAAAAAACCCAGAAAAAGAACCAGGTAAGGCTAAACAAAAATACTGACGAAACAAAGTAAAAAAGTTTAAAAAAGAGGTCTAGTATATTTCTCCATGTTTATGTGTCTAAGTATCTCTATAATGGTGTGTTAACAAATATATGATAGTTAGACCCACCTGTGATTTCTTCATCTCTATCACCTTTAATCCTTGTGGAGTACACATACTTTTTTTTAGCTGGCACCTTCAGATAGAAGTCCATGGAGATTGGAGTCAAGCAAGAGTTCAGTTGAAAGCCGAAACAGTAGTCGATTTCAAGAGGATCACTTTTAGTGCCCGTGTAAGAAGATTCCTAAGCATTGAGACGACAAAAGAATAAATAATAATAACAAAGAACAGAGAAGTAAAAAGAAACAACCAAAAAAAGCATGATATATGTCAATAAACTCTTCTAAATTAGTCTTATGTTTTTTAAGTTTACTTAAATTTAACTTTTCAAAGTCATTTAAGTTGGCTTTTTTAATGGATTATCATTTGAAAAGTCAACATGATAGATGTAATCACAATAACTAAAATTGCAATAATAACTTTATCACTATTTTTATAAAAGTAAACATCCAACAAAGTTACTAAAATGTTAAAAAAGAAAGATACATGTTTACGATTTTATTGTGGAATTTACTATGGAACACTTTTAAAACTAAAATACAAGTTCATATCAAAATGATCTCTGCTGCCACAATCTTGACTGTTTTTTTTTCGAATAACTAATATATACCCTGGCTAAACCAAAATCAGATCAAAACCAAATCTCTTCTTGCAATCCTTAGCATTTTGGTTCAAAGAGATTACTTACCCATTCTATTTTACACTTCAAATCAATTCATTTAAACTAAATTAAGTCTTCAGCAAAAAAGGACTTCATTTAAAATATGCACAAACATTTTATGTAAATTGATTTTCTCTGCAAAGTAATGCATAAAGGAAATCCCTCTTTATGCACAACATAAACAATTCTTTACTGTAATTTTGATAACATTTGGGCTGTGTAAAGTCAAAGACGTAACGTATAACTTTGATTGAAATATATAACACAAACTTGAAGGGTATAATGAAATACAATGTACATGTGTCATACATTTGATTCTTTCTAGTACCATTAATCATATTAACCTTAAAATCATTGTCCGCTGAGCTTACACACCCCATATACGGAAAGTTTTTTTTTATTAAAATACTTAGTGAAATTATGACCCAAAAAATTAATGCAAAGCTTCCAGGGTTAAACAATCTATTAAGTATTGTGGTCACAAAAACACGGCACTTTGTCACTCCTTGAGTGACACTTTTTTATGATCAGAGAATAAAACTTCTATTTCTGAGTACTTAATGTATTTATTAATATTTGTTAGACATCAGACAAAAAAAATTTCATGTCTTTTTCTCATCCTATTTGTGGAATCCAACATGTATAATTGTAAATGTTGTGGAAAAAAACCTAAAAAAAAGCACTTGCCTCAAACAAATAAGTTCCTGTGCAATCAATATGTGTGCAGGTATCCGTCTTGTTGTTAACACATTTCTGGTTCAGCCCATAACCACTCATTTCTTTCGCCACTGAAGCCCAATGCTCACACACACTTTTGTTTGGATCATTCGTTATTGTGGACATACCAGGGGGCAGCAATACTGCAAGTAACACGACTGTTCCAGAAGAAGAAAATGTAAAAGTTCAGTACAGAGTAAGGTAAATGGCTGATAAATAAGTACTGTTTTATCACAGCATATATATCAGCATATATATATATATATATATATATAAACAACACATCAAAAGAAAGCTTAGCACTCTATTTTTCGACATAGTCACCGTCGTGATCAACACAAAGCCTCCAACATTTCACTAGTTGGCGAATGCCATCATTGAAGAATTCAGATGACTGCTACGGCAATATATGTGATAAATTCCTCATCATTGTTATAGTGGTGGCCCTTCAGGTACTTTTTGTGGAAGGGAAACAAATAATAGCCAGGGGGCAAGATCATAGCTGTATGCAAGGTGCGGTAGGGTTGTAAGTTCCAGCAGCCTTAAGGCATCCTGAGTTTGGCGACTGTGCATTATCGTGTTGTCAGATTGAGTCCTTATCATGCCAAACACATATGAGCCTGTGTTTCACAGCTAGGAATATTGAAATATAACGCGTAGAGTTCACAGCTTCACCTTGCTCCAGAAAACAGTGAACAGGACCTTGCAGAGGCAACAACCTTGAACTTGGAGAAGTTTTGTGCCTTTACTACATCGATTGGGCTTTACATTCTGGATTGTAGTGGTGGACCCAGGATTCGTCTCCAGCCTGAATGCATTACAGAAATGCTTCTCCTTATGCATTGTAACATTTTAAGGGTTGAATTCACATCTCCTTTCTCTCCATTTTCATCTTTACAGTGAGCTGTCTTGGGACCCAATGGGCAGAGAATTTTTGGTAACCCAGTACAATTGTGCCGATATGGTGCACTTGTTCTTTTGAAATGCCTACTTTGTTGGAAGGGGGCCTACCCAAATGCTTTTGATCAAGCAAAATTCTCACCCATTTGCGAACTGCTTTTTCACCATAAACTGTCTTCATTCTTGCATGCATGTTTGCAGCAGAACATCCCTAGCTCCCAAAAACAGTTAAAAAACTCAATAACAGAGTGCTGTTTGATAGGAAGGTCATTGGAAGCTGCCATTGTCTCATAAACATGGCCATCACGTGTTGCATGTCACTGTATTATGAGTACAAATGACGTCCACAAAATTGTTCTAGTCAAGCCAAGAAAAATGGTTCCAATGTATATTTTCGAAATTTTAGGTCTATGTGACGAAAATTGAATGAGTTAATAGCAAACAGGTCTTAATAATCCGCCTGTTCTCGTATTATCATTTAGTTGTAAATGAATACTGTTCAAACCCAAATTGAAACCAATTGCACTTAAATTATAAAGTAGGGAAATTATATGAGATGTGACTGAAAATTCTTGCCTCTTCAACCACTGACTCCAGAGTAAGCATTACAGAGATAAATATTATAGATGTCATGAAAGCTTGCAATGTCTGCTATGTGAGGCCACCTTAGTTTTTTATATTTAGATACCTTATGCATCAACAGATGTGCATTATGGTGAACAAGTTGTTGAAAGACGTCAGCAAAAAATTCAGCTGGTTTTCTTCTGTACCAACTATGCACACTAACCATAACTTTATCGTAATCAGTGTGATGATTCAATTCCAATTATTCTTCAAGCTTGAGATGTAGATAAAAGTTGGATGGGGCTACATATGGGCTATAACTAAGCAGGACGAGGTAAGATCTCCTTTAAGTGGAGTCGAACCAGGGCATGTTCAGTCTTTCGACTGGTTTGGAAGCAAGCATTGTCATGATGATGAATGACACTATTGTCTCATTTCTGATTTACCCAATTCAAAAAAATTTTATTGACTTCAGCACATCTAGCTGTTTAATATAGAATTTTCAGTTTTCACAAAAGATTAGACCATTTACACCTGATGTTTAGCATCTGTCGTAGTGAGGGGTTGACTATAGCGAGAATAGTCTTGCAGACCTGCTTTAACTGGGTGGTCACCTCTCCACCATTTTGTCCACATTTTTACTGCACTCACATCTACACAAGCATGTCTGTAGATATCATTTAAATATAAATATATGGGTTATAGGATATCAACTGTGAAGTAACTTCTGGACCCAGGAACTCAGTAACCATGCATTGTCACAAAACAAGTTTCGTCCACCCTTTTGTCGCTGACAAATTATCACAACTATATATGAGAAATTTTGAGCAATGAAACACGGAGGTGACGTCATATCTGTATAATTATGGCTTGGAGAGCGGTGAGTTTAAATACTGGGGAGACCGAGATATTTCAATAAATAAAGAAAATGTACATTACACAAGAGGGAGGAATTTACAGTCAAGCCTTGTGCAATGAAACCTTAGGTTAATTTAGTTTCAATTTTCATATTTTTTCTTGTATGTAAAAGAGTAATACATTTCGAAAATATTTCTTGCTGTTTTGCTTAAACTGAAGCTCATGTTTACTAAAGGCCAAACCGTTTCTGACTTCAAAACCTTAAGCATGTACATGTATAGAGAAAAAGTAAGATAGAAGTCATGATACAAAGGAAGACACATATTTAGTTTGTATGCTTACAGAGCCAAATATAAACTTTACAATCATATTAATAAAGTGTTGCTGTCCATTCCATATTTTAAAATTTCTCCTGTTGGGTAAGCCTTAAAGTATGGGCCTGCACATAGCAGTCCTTTGTAAGTTATTCATATTTTCACTAATACTTGTCCACATTTAGTTTCGCTTATTATAAAAGTGAAGTAAAATGGACAGAGAATCACTAAGTCAGTCTTTTGAAGCAGCTTAACCTGTTTGAAATGAAAAAGAAAAACAAAAAATTTTTTACTTAAAAACTTCAAAGGTTGTGGGTAAAGTAATCTAACATAGTAAGATTTTATTGCTGCGAATGTTAAGGTAAAACTAAAAGTAGTCAATGGATTAATTATGTAATGTAGATGCTCATTCATGTCTGCTCGCCTATATTTGTCAAATTAGACTTTTGAAAAAAAAAACACGAAAAAAGGCACCCACATTGTTAAAAAAATATACGCTTCAATTGTTGAATGCTTAAGTGAACCTTTCTAAAACGCAAATATTTTGACATTTCTAGATCTAGATCTAAATTTTTATTCACAAAGTTTTATCTATATTTGATTAAAAAGAAAAATTTAATTCACTTGATTTAGATATAACTTGGTACTCCTCAATAATTATTATCTAAATATTTTCATCTTCAAGAAAGTAAGCATTAATACCCAAGTTTCACTATGACTTCTAGCCAAGTCATTGACCAAGACTACATACTAAGTGATGAAGTGAAAAGAAACCAAGCGGTCACAAAAGATTGGAACCAAGAATTTTTTTGGGCTTCATTTTCTGAGATCCGTCTCGTCATGAAATGTGTATATGCCAGTCCTAATTGGGGAGCTAAGAGAGAGTTGCAGCAACTTCAAGGCCAAAACAGTATATAATTTTCTTAGAAAAACATACTATCCTGTCAATTTACAGGGCAACCCTGAGAATCATATTCAAGTCTGACCCCAATCGCAACAAATATTTGAAGGTTGAACTGCCTAAAACTCTTACAACATGTAGGAAAATACCAGTGACCTACAAATAGTCAGTGGCAGGTAATTTTAAAAAGATGCCACGAGCCATTGTTTCAACTTCATGCAATATCGTCGACTGTTACTCCAGTTTTGCCTGATGAAAGACTGCAAAGAAAATTGCCGACCTGATAATTAAGATGATCTTTCCACATAGACCACCACGAATCATTCAAACTGATATCGGTAACACTAACAGTTCAACAATAGTGAACAGGGTCAGGTTGTTGAGGAATTTAGTAAAAAAAAACAACCCGAGAGCCAGGGCAGGGTCAAAACATTCAACAAAGTTACAAAACAGTCATGGACTAATTTTCAAAAATACAATCATGCAGGAGGAATCTCAGCTGCCAGGATTTCATTATAATAATTACATTAACAGGGTTAACAAAGGTACTTGCCCTACAACACCCTATCAGCTCTTTTTTGGAAGACTGATGTCGTCCGCATCCTCAGCTCAAAAAGTCAAATGCCTATGGAGAATTTAACCTATAAAGAGCAAAAATTTCTGCAAGCAGCGTATTGTGGACTATGTCAAAGATCAAAATGATGAGAAAATTGATGATGCACATGAAGGTGACCAAGAAAGAAGATGGAAAACTGGCGTTGTCACTGCAGTACAACATTACCCACACAGAGGATCTATGATGACCATGCCTGGCAGTGCCAGGGAGAAATTGTACACAATGATTGCTTCCCAAATAAGGATTTCATATGGCAGTTAACTTAAAGATATTATTAGGCCTATATTCCCAATTACAATCAAACTTTCAACCAATAATACAGTTTTTTTAGTTTTATTATTTTTGATGATAAAAGTTTATTTTAAGATGCTTAAGTTATAGTTTTGCCCACTAAGACCTATGCTTGGTCTAATGGGATGGTAATCAAATAAAATGTTGATCCAATTCAGGGTGTGCAACATTTACTTTTTCATTTTAAGATTTTTGCCGAAAAGATAGCACAAATATTAATATCTGACGAATGCCAAAACAGATTTAGATCTACATCTTAGCCAGTTCATAAGCTTTTTGGAAACAATTAGCACCTCAAACACTAAATTATTCCTGTTTACATGCCTGGTAATTGGATAAAAGTTTTTTATTGTTATTGATAACAACACATAACTGCATTAGGCTTAGCATTGTTTTTATAATGCAGGCAAATAAATTACGAACCAAAAAAAAAACCCCACTCTGTTTACCTCTTGTTTGTCTTAATCTCTGGCTAGATACATCTATATCTAGATTAGAATATATTATAAAAACAATGCTAATTGCTTATAATCTTTACAGTAATACAGTATACACTAGAATCTATATAGTATTAGGCCTAGTAGGGACCTACAATCATCCGAGTATTGCAATGAAAATGCCAGCATGTACCTAAACTTGGAATGACAAATCAACTGCAAGATCTAGAGTCTAGATGTAGATCTTATTCTAGATCTAGAATCTATAAAAAATTTACATCCTGTTCTTCAACCCATCGGTTTCAAGACAAAAGTATGATCGTCATGTTAATTTTTTCTTGCCCACCCCTAGAACCTAGATCTAGAAATTTAGAGCCTTCTCTTAAAATCTAATTATTCAAAGGCAAAAAAGACAAATGAAAATAAGTCTATATATGTTTGATTTTACATCTATTAGAAACATGAATGGCGAAACGAGTCAAGTGTAAGCTTACCAAGTTCAAAAACAAACTTCATTGCAGCCATTGTTTTTGTTATGATTTCATTGACCGGAAGATCTTGTACACATGGTAAACTACTCCGAATATAAAAAAAATTTTTTACTCATGTCATTACCTCCCTTCAGTAATAACTGCAAATCGAACTCGCTAAACCGATTCGTCTAAATCTAGGCCGCCGTAGAACAGGCCGAGTACTCCAACATGAGTAGATATCATATTCCCTATAATTTATTTTGTATGTAACTTTGTTTTGGGCCGACCCATAGCAGGAAAGCACTAGTTGAGTTCTCATGTGCCCTACCTCTACTAAGAACTCAAAAGAGATAGATCATTAGAACTCTCATGCACAAGTTTGTTAACATTTTGACTTACAGGGCTTTTGAGTACGGTGGCCGAGGTCTAAATACTTTTCTTTCTGACTCAGCTTCCCTTGACCACAAACAGTCATTCCCAACTCACTTAAGCCAATGATTGAGTTAGTTTGCAAGACGACCATCTTCTAGGTGTACCGTAGCTGTTATTTGATAGAAAACAAATACGAGTAAACCAGCAAAGCTATTCTTTATGTTCAACAGAAAAGTCATTATAAAGCTAAAAAGGACAAAAAAGATTTATCTATTTCTTTAAATGCTTTTTCAGAATTTTGTTCGTAAATTGGGTCTCCATTATTTGTCACTAATTAGCCTACTATGATTAAAAGTCACTGAAAGCAATGTTTTAATCGTGGGCTATAATTAAAATACCATGAGACTTTCAAAATTAAATTTCACCGTCGTGTAGGCTATATATTAAATAAAAAGTAAAGTTTGCAGCTAAAACTTGTGAAAATTTTTCGTCATGGGCAATACTTATGGGGTTTTGGGATGAAATTTCCACAGGAAAGTACAAACACCGAACCATAAGCTCGACATAGAAATAACTTAGTCTTACTCTTACCCTGCATAGAATACAATAGAACCAAACGGTCTTATGCCGTTTCTCTGTTTTTATCATCGCTGATGAAGAGCCAAACAGATGATGATGATGATGAGAGAGAGAGAGAGAGAGAGAGAGAGAGAGAGAGAGAGAGAGAGAGATTCATTACTTCAATAAAGAAAAACCTGATACACTCACGACACATCCATCTAGAATTCAGTTAATCAACCGTTGTGTTTGTTAAATTTAAAGAACATGATTAGCCATATCTGATTAAGACAACTACTGGATATAAGTACACAAAAATATAGGCCTACATAGAAAACAAAAAAAAAAAAAAACGGAGGCAAATTATGTTAACCCATCCTGTGCTTCGTGTGCCATAAATAGTGATCGGGGCGACCATCCAGAGTCGACCAAATTAGTACATCTTAAATCTGGTTATTGAATAACTTTTCTTTAGATCATACAACTTACAACTTTGGTCTTCCATCACAAAAGAGGTACATATTACGCAATCATAGGCTCCTAACCTGCAGTGTGCGATGATTTGGAATAGCTAATCCCAGGAAAGTTATTCAGAGAAACTGTCTCAATGGCGTTATATAATTGTTTGTTTTACAGCCATAATTTTTAAAGGAGGACATGTTAATGAAAGGAAAAAAAAATTCATTAATTCTGAGTGATCTGCGCGAATTAAACTATTCACGTCTGTGTTAGCTCATGCGATATTAGCAAACAACACCAAAAAACATTCGCACATTTTTTGGATAAAAGGAAATATTTCTCAATACAGCTTGCCGCATACCTTGAACGTATGAAGACATTTTGAATTCTTTGATACGCATTGATACCATAATGAGGTGAAATAACACTCTAAGTTAAGGTCTCACCAAGAGCAAGGCAAAGCATGAGAATTAAAATAAGTTCTATAAAACAACTTTCTCTTGAAAAAGATACAAAATGTTAGAACATAATTAGACAATGGAGGAGAGGGGGAGAGAGAGAGAGAAAGAGAGAGAGAGAGAGAGAGAGAGAGAGAGAGAGAGAGAGAGAGAGAGAGAGTGTGTGTGTGTACAGACATATTGCAGTAAAATTGCTTTAACGTTGTAATTTCACCATACATAACTTCGATTCGTTTCTTTAAGGGCTAAAACTGTGTACCGGGGTACTCTTTGTTGTGCCGACATGTAGATTATGACTGTGTTATAGGCTTACAGACTTTACTTTATGTACAGCGATGTGAGTGGAGAAAAATGATCCTATCTTTCGCTTTACTTTGCTCTGTGTCGCTTCGTTTCCTTTAGCTCTTTTTTCTCGCTTCCATCTATTTGTGGGTTTGGTCTAGAGTCAAAAGCAAAACTAGCTGATAAATTTGTTCGCAAAACAATTTCATATAATTTTTTATAGCTTGCTCTAAATCATAAAGGTGTTTATGAAGATATTTTACCCGTGTGAATTCGTTTATGAGCATTGGTACATTTAAGATGTGAAGTAGGATTCTTAGAACCATATCAATTTGCTGATTCGGCGGGTTTTTATTCATTGATATATTACCAAAACAGTAATAATTGATCGTAATACTTGATCGTTGATTGCTACTTTACCTTTAACTAAAAAAATTGAAAAGATTAGGGAACTAAACTAACCATAGGTTTTTGGATTAAAAGTCTATGAGATGTACTTCAGTCATTTTCTACAAGCCTAGTCCTCGGGCCAATACATTGCCATAAGTTCTTAATTCATGTTTAAGGGCATGCCGACCCATCAAAGAGGGTTTCGTGATATTTAGTGAGCTCAACACATATCAAAGTTATCCGCACCGAGAAATACTTGATGATAAGAGAGCTCTATTAGTATAACAAAGAAATCGAAAAGATTAGAGAGATATAAACACCAGGGACCCGCCTATAAGTGAAAATAAGAAAAAAAAAACTGTACATTTAACAGGCGCATTAACTGACGAATAACAGGTAAGCTAATTGCCCCATTAAATAATTAAGCCATAAACAAACGAACAGCTTAAAAAAGAAAAGAGCGCTTGAAGTCTGTATGCAAACCTTTTAGACTGGGGCCGATTTGGTTATACCAGACTATAGTCTCTATGATTCTACAAACTAGGCAGCTAAGTCCAACTAGATCTCTGGTGTCACAGTCCCTGGGGAGAAAGTGACAACGTTGCCTGGCACCTGGCAGTTGCGACCTAATTAGTTCTCTGTTTGAGCCTCAGCAGGGCCAGGCTTGGCCTACACCATCAGGCAGCAGTAGCAGTGATTGGCAAATACGATTGACCCCATCTCGATGCGATACCACTGTTTCTCTGTTAATACTACTACGGACTGAAGGTGCTCGACGCAAGTCCGTTTTGTTGCAAGGCTGTCGGGCTATTGCGACAACGCTCTTTCATGTTCAAAAAAATGTTGAAAAAAAATTTCAAAGTATTGATTAGATGGTTTATAATTTTAATTTCTGGTTGAAATCTTATTTTTTTCCCACATAGTTGTACTAAATCAATTGAAAAAAAACAACGAAAAGGTAAGGTAACTTGAAATGACACTATACACCGATTCGACAACTAAAATAAGATAAAATAAATATTGGACAAACTTTTACTACTGAATTTGAAGAATGCCGATACAAAAAAAAAAAGTGTATGATAGACCAAACTCTGTAAACGAGGTTGTGATTATTATTTTGCCAGGGGCTTGAGTTGCCCACAAATCGGGTAGCCAAGAGTAAAATATTTCTCTCCGACCGCCAAAGATGTCAGTTTATGTTTGGGAACAACGGAGAGCGTCGCCCAACCAATCAACGCATTTGTCGTTTTCTTTTTGTTCCCTATTGATCTTTGAAGTTTTGATAGGAGATGATTCTTATCGCTTGATATCACCAAATAGCAGGCATACTGTTCACTAGATTAGGACCGAAATGGTGGAAATAAAAAAAAAAGACCCTCCCTCCCAAAAAATTACATGGCGAGCGTAAAGCAATGATAAGGCATTTGCTGTGCAAACGTCTAGAGATTGATTTCCCGCAATTAAAGAAAAGATCAAGCGGGTGGTACAAATTTTATTTAAACTTTCATGCTAAACTCCTTTATGAACCTACATATTTCGGATTAAAACTAGCTGGTTATGAAGACATTGTTCATATGAGAAAAATAGGTCCTATTGCAAGCACTTTTATCACACATACCATGCAATAGACTTCAGCACCAATTACAAACGTTAAGCCTCATTAAAAACTGGAAGTAAAATTTTATCATTCTTATCCATCTAACACATATTAGGTCATTACGATTGTTAAATACGAAAACAACTACGAGTTTAAAAGTATTAAAATAAAAATTGCCTTAGAATTCGCTTTCAGAACACCTTTTCAACGCTTTGAATGCCCCCCTCCTTCATTTGAATGTTCTGTGTCCTTTGGTTGATATTGTTGTACAAAAACTTTTCAATCCCAAAGAGACCAAGAAACATTCGTACATGAATTTGCGTTAGAATTGATTTTCACAATTAGGTTTTCACCTGGTAAATATTACAAGCTGCTTGACGTTCACCGCTAAAGTATTCTGTTGTACTGAATTTTTACTTAGCGGTTAGATACGATGTCGCCACTGCGCTTCTAAAAAAGAAGTTTCATGGCAAGCGTTTTCTCTGGGTTCTCTCTAAACAACTTTGGAAGTAAAATGGGAAGATCCAAATCGCCCCAAAGGCTACCATTGAATACACACGACTTAAATTACCACTTAAAGTCTACTTCTATTCACTGCTAATTTCATACTTGAAAATCTTTCAGTTAGTATTTGCGCAGTGGATTCCTCCACTATTTATTCTGATATCTTGATCTATGATTTATATGAGGCACACATTAAATGTTACCGTTTTTTGTGATTGTAGTGTTTGGCTAAATATTGTTGTGCTTCCGGATTACATGGTTACCTTTGCTGCGAATTGGATCTTCCCGTTTAAGTTAGCAAGTCGTTAAAATCTTTTAATCATATATATATACATCCTCAGTGGCAGACAGTTCTGCACACTTATTATAGTACAAGCGTTTGGTCTTATTAAACTATAGAATCCTTGATGCAGCTGTGCAGATGGAAAATCTGTTTCAGATCTTTTAAATTTTATCAACATGCGTTTTGAAAATTACTTTATCTATCTCATAAGCCATCTAAATACGACAGAAAAAATGATGAAAATGTTTATGATTATCGTTCCAGCTTTTCTATGTTCTGAATAATTTTATTTCAAAGAAAAAAATTGAAATTAATTTTACATCACATTTCTTCTTTATTCTAAAGGCCCTAGATAAAAATAGTCTGGTCGGCTTAATGCATAGTTGCCCCTGGTTGTCTCACATTTACATTTCAATTATTTCTCTTTCATAACGTCCGTTTTATTATTAGTGGTTTGATGGAAGTTCCCTTGTGATACTGTATTTTTATATTTTAAAATCGGTACCCCCTTAAAAAAGACAATCCATTTTGACCAAGAGAAAGGAAATGTTGAGCTAGTGCATGCATAATAGAACTGTACTCGAAAAGGATCTTTCGTAAGGTATGTTAGACTGATGTTTTATTCACATAAAATGGTTCACTTTAAAGTGATCAATTTATTATTCTATTTACGTAACAAAATTAGATGATTAATCTGATAAAGAGGGTAATCCAGAAAGAGTATTTTGAAGTAAAAATAAACTAAGTGAAGGAAATATCGGCCGCCCTAGGCGTTGTAACTTTGATCTAAGTTTAATACATAAGAGAACCATTTCTTCATAGAGAAAGAAAACTCGTATTAATTCCACACATTTATTTTCCTCAATCAAAGACAAAATGGTAAGCTTTGGTTTTGTATTTCAAAACAAAACAAACCTTATTTTACAGTTAAAAGCTCTTATCTCTTTATAACCTTTTATCTTTAATTTCATATAGTCCTGAGACATTAAATCACAAAACCATTAGATTCCAGTTTGCTTTACAGATAATGGGAGTTTTCAAAAGCTTGCAAGCTAGGTCATTGGATAGAGTAGGTCTGCTCGATACAATACGTCTTATCGTATCTAGACATAATATTATCTACTGACTTCGCATTGAAGGGTCGGAAGGTTAACTCAAGTTAACAAAGAAAAGGCTTAACTTTAATTCGACCCTATCTTGATTCATACACAAACTCTTCAGATTTAATCCGACTCTTCTAACAAGTTCTAACTTTTAGAGGCATACTGTATGTATTTTTCTCTCTCGTCCTCATTTACACCACACTCCTCCCTCCTCAATTTCTGTATTTTCTTTTATTTTGTCCTTTCTCTCTCTTCTCAAAGTTTTCCTGTTTCTTCTGTCCATCTCAATTATCCCCTCTGCTTTTTTTATTCCGTTGTGTCTCTCTTTCTCCGCTTACTCCATTTTCTTTATCTAAAAAGAAAATTGCCATAGTTGAATGAACCAATACGTTACCATTACAAAGACCATTCACTTTGGATGTCTGCAATTTTCCTTTTAGTACACGAAATACACGAAAGCAAGTTTCTTTCTTAGCTTCAATACAAGAAACTTTAAAGTCTCACATTTTACAGAATTTTTATCCTTGTGAATCCGCTGTACATATTCAATAACAAGTGGTACCACTTATAGACAGCGGAAACTATTACGTTACAAAATCTTTAAAACATCTTGAGAGCGAAATTGAAATGGAGTATGATTGAAATCTATCTGTTGTTTTTTCTGGGTCAGTTTAAAAGTTAATAATTTCAAGGGCTCTTAGAATCCTAACTTGATAGTAAAGAGGCATTAAGCATATTACTTCAATGTAAAATATAAACATTAAGTCAGTAGAGTTTTAGAGAAAACCAAATTCGATAGTTACGAGAAAGCCGGTAACATGACAATAGCTGAGGAAATTATTAATGCACTTTGGTAACATTTCTCTATCATGTTTACACTATTTGTTTGGTTAAAGATGTCAGGTTTCTATTGTTTTAAAGCATACCAAAAATGTTATACGTAGAACGCTAAAAAGGGCCAACGCTTACCCATTAAATGCATCTGGCCTTTTGAACAAAAAAGATTAAAAACTATTTCCTCGTACCTATAATTAAACGGAATACATATCGGGCGGGTTTTCCGTTTTGTTTTGAATTAATTTTTTTTATAACTGGACTGCTCGAGCCTATCGCCTTATCGCAAAATAGTTTGAGACTTAGGAGCTGCTATCTCGTGATCATCAACACTCTCTATAATCTTGCATGTAAACGCAAATCTTCAAAAGAATTATGCCCCCTCTCTGTTCCTTGTACTCTCTCAGTCTCTGTGGCAGGCCTATCCCCGTTTATTCCCGTTTATCTCTTTGTGTCTCTGTGTCTTTATCTTTCACGGCCTTTCTCCGTCTCTCTCTAATTCTATCTCTCTCTGCCTCTCTCTATTTCCATTGGCCCTTTCTTCCCATCACTTTAATATTATAAGAAATAAAGGAAAAATCAATTCTTGAAATCTGTAACGGCAATTAATAAACACACCGACAGGCTCCGTTTCTTTCTTATAGAATGACATGCATGTTATTAATTTATCAATCAGTCTACCAACAGATCCTTATAGCGAAGGCCAGATTCTACGAACGGGTTAGGATCACATTCCACTGCTTCCAAGATTGGGAACTTGAATCGTCGAGTTTTTAACAGACCATTTTATTACAGTCCTTTCAAGACAAACTTTATCGCCTTTGTAGTATACCCTCCCCCACCCCTGCCGCATTCCCATCATCCTTACTGTGGGGTCATTTTAGACAACCATTTCCTTGTCTAAACTAGTTAGTTTTCTTTGTGGTACTAATAGCCCTTGCCCTTTCATCTTAATTCCAGAGAGACCCCAGGTTTTAATAAATCATGATATGGCCAATGTGACAGAATACACTGATGTTGGCAGCACAGTTAGCTTCAATCAACAAGGACTTCAAACAAAAGAAAACTGCTTGTCAACTTGTTTTTATGCTGTGAAATGATGATTTTATTGAAAAAATTCAAATGCGAATGATTCATACCAAGAACTAACTCTGCTTTAACGTGCTTTACTCACCCTCCCCAACATCGATTTCCATGGTGACTGAAAGGTGTGCTAATCAATAAAAATTTACGGTTTTGAAAACAGAAAACTCTGGCTTCTAGACTTTGCTCTATGCAACATAGTGAAAAGTCAAGATATTCACGGAAAAATTGGCAACATCTACGTCGAGCCCGCCATAATAAAGGTAAAGTCAATGTATGTGAGTCTAGCCCGCCATGAGCACGGTGGTCTAGATGTGAGTACAATTAACAGCCTCTATTTTTAACATTGGATCTTCAGTGGGCCGATCCACGCGTCGACAATATGCTTTAAATTCTATTTTATCGTATAATGTTCTAAAATCGAATTAGCTAGATGAATAGAGCACTCATACGGTGTTTTTCTGTTTAATTGGGCGGCAGAGTTTCCTTAGTTTGGTGGTCTCGATGTACGCCTGATGATTATAAAACGACTGTGGACACAAGTTTCTTTAGCCTAAAACAAATCCCTTTTAAATCAATACCCAAACCTCTGGGTGGCAGAGGCTGACGCCAGCTTAGTCTAAAACAGTTTTAATTCCAAGATCTTTGGATGACACATGCGCAATATCAAGCTTTCAACTATGGCGAAACAAATGATTCACACTTGTTACAGTGCAGTGGCAGTCGCCCACGTTTCTCTCACACCTAATAACTTTCGCAAGGACAAACGCTCTGGAATTGACAAGTTTTTGTGAAATTCCCAATGACCTCGAAAGTCTCTCTGGTCAGTGGGTCAAGTTTCAAAAGATTATACTCTCTTTCCCCACGTGTTACAAGCCAGCTATGCGCTGAATTATTAATATTTGCTCATGCTGACGCCAGCCAGGCCTTGAATCTCCAGAGCTGTCCCTATTTCAAAAGGTTACTTTTAGCGTATTCCGTCGCTTGATCTCCAACAAATCCGAGTTTTCGATTAAATGTTTCTGGCTATACAAAATTGTCAAAATTCATGACATGCAACCCCTTTTAAAAATAAGGCTTATTCAAAAACAGCAAAACACACTGACTATAGTGACGCCATTCCAATTAGACGAGTTTTTCTATTTGATATTTTTACAAGTTTGAAAATAAAAGTTATTTTTTTCTGCCAAAAAGAAACGTTTTAGTGTCAGTTGATCTATCCACAAAAGTTCTATTTTCATTGTATCGACGTATCATTTCCAGTGACATTTGTGCTCCTTATCTATATTTCACGACCGCAAGTTTATGTTTCGAGCGACTCCTACCGGGCGACGTTAAACTAGTCTAAAATTAAATGAGAAACAAATACATTGAAAGTAACCTGAGGAAAGAAGAACAGTTCTGAAGATTCAAGCCTGGCTGACCGGAAATACCGGAAAATGAAAACATATATCAAGAGTTTCGATGAAGAGGTAAAATAACAGAAGAGGGTTTGAAATACAAGCACCAAATTCCGTGCACACCAAATGATCTCTCTGTCTCTCTCTTTTTAGCCGTGGTGTTTCCCAGTTCCCCGTCTGCGATGCTTCGGCGGCTCTCTCAATTTTTGCTGTTAGTTCTTTCCTTTGCCTTCGATCTTGTTCAAGGGCCGTGATCTTATACAGTTCATCTGTTGAATGGAGTCTGATTTCATGGTGGATGAGGACTTTTAGTAAAACAAATGCAACCCTTCATGTTGTTGGCAATACAAAACTGCTTTAGGGTAAATGATACACAGCGTTTTTTTTTTTAAATTAAGATATATTTACACAAAGCAAACATCTGCTAGACATACTTAAGATAAAATAGATGTTTAAGACCCATAAAGCCAATTTTTATGCAAAAATAAAGCAATGAAAATATTGGTTTGAAGCGTTTTCATTGAAAAGCGAGACACACAACTTGCCAGAGATGTCTTTAATTTTGAATGAATTAAAATATAAATGATGTGTCTGTAAAGCAATTTATGAATAATAGAAATCCATAATAGAGTCAATATTGGGCTGATACAGGTGAACCTATTATGATTAGATGGCTTTTGTTTGGCTCGTACGTACCAATACCGATGTAGGACCACATCGATTAGGAAACGTAAAAAATAGTTCCTTAATCGTAAAACAAACATTTATTTCTCAAAATAAAGACACCCGATTCGTTATATGAGAAAAAGGCGAGAGGCATAAAAGCAATGAAGCATACTAAAAAACTGACTCATATTATATAGAATCACAGAAGTCTTCGATCGTTTGTAGAGAAGAATAAAAGAACCCTTATAGACTGGGAGTGTGAAGATATCACAATCAGAGATCATTATAGGAAAAACCAGCAAATTTGCTATAAAGCCAGAGGCTGTAGTTATCTATAATGTTAACCTATTGCAGGAACAATTTTTCTCAAATTTACCCTTGAAGTAGTATTGCGATATCAAAGACCTTCTCTTAAAATTGTATAGATGATTTCAGCTTGTAGAGGACACTCTCTTTTTTAACGATGCGCAGTTTAAAAAAAATCAATGCAAACGAAAACACCCGTGTATTTAGAACATTGTGTATCAAAACTATCTCTCTGGCAAGAGATCGAGCAGGGCATGGGATTTCTTCGAAAATGAGAACAAAGAGAATCCAATAACTTTCTCGAAACACCTGAAGATAAGGCAATATTGGCTCACAGAGAATACTAATAGAAAGAGAATGTTGGAAAAGCCAGCAAAGGAATAAGCTATCTAAAAATTGGGCTCAAAAGCTGGAGTTAAAATTACTCCACTATGGTAATATAAAGAGGTTATCAGCTTTCCATTTATCCGATCTGTTCCCGCAGCCGTAGGACTAGTTATGTAAGAACCTTGCCAACGAAGAAATAAGAGACTCTATTGATACAATGTTCTCACTCTCACTGTAACCTACTCTTCGATCTCTTCGACACTGAAGAGTTACAGTAAAAAGCTTGTTAGCCACATGACCCGAATATAGTGAGTCTGCGCGGTGACCCGAATTCGCTAAATTTACACAGTTACGTAATGCCATTGGCTGAATTGTTGATGTGCGAATTGGAAGGTGAGCGCACGTTAACAAAGAAACAGTATTAGTAAAAACTAAAGGTTTATTTATTATGCAGATGGGGGTGAAAGATACAACGGTAATTTTTGAAAAAGAAGTTTATTATGTTGCTTACCGGTATATGAGGTGAAGAGCAGAAAACTTAGAGATTATTTTAAGGAAAAAATATAAACGGGACTGTTTTAAAGTAGACTCAATAGTACAGGCGATGCGCGTTTCTCAAACTTGTCTTGAATATGAATGCAAGCCAAACTGATTTTTTATGGCGTAGTAGAATTTTTCTTGCAAATTAGGACATGTATCACGATTATGTAATGTATATGTTGACCCTGTTAAAGATTTTGAAAAGCCCGAAAAGAGTAGTACCGAATATAAAATGAATGTTTGGAAAATAGCCAAATACTATCTTGCCCTGAAAAAAGAACTAGATTGATTTCATTTGATTTTCATTATACTTCTCTTTATTTGTTCAAAAGTGCAAAAGGACGAAACATGCTTTCTTTCGGTAATATTTGAAACCCTCGACTTGTAGTAGCTTTGGAACCCACCGCCTTGCCGCTGAGAGAAACATAGCTGATAAACCATAACATGTCTCATTTAAATCAAAATTTATAAACCACAATAAATGGTGGAGGCAACATTACTGCCCAACTTAATAGTAGCCTAATATATGAAAGATTTAATACCTTAAAGCTGGGTAATCTCACAGCCGGGAAAAGTCCGAAATTGAAGTCGGGCAAAATCGGTTAATTAACTTATGCGTATGATCTATCTATCTATCTATCTATCTATCTATCTAGCTATCTATCTATCTATCTATCTATCTATCTATCTATCTATCTATCTATCTATCTATCTATCTATCTATCTATCTATCTATCTCCTTCTACTTAACGGGTTTTTTTGGCGGAAATCTAATACCTGAACCACAATGAAATCATCTTGTGGTCAGGTTAAGATTTCATACTCGATTTGATCCCTACGTTTCTCTCTGACTTAATTGTAAGCTCCTGTCCTCTACTGAGAACATCCCACTTTTTAAAGCCTGCTAAATATATCACTCGCGCTGAATTCTCCGGGCAGGTTTAACTCCTTTTTGAATGATTGAAGAGTCTTGGTACAAAATTCGACAAAGTATCTGTTACTGAAAGGAAAGTCGCCGACCACGATGAAGAGCAAATCTGTTGATTCCTGTCTTTTCGGAGGCAGATTTGCGTCCTTGAGTAATTTGCGATATTTGAAATGTTCAGGGTTTTTTTTATGATACTAAAAAAATCATAGCTGCAATTACTTGTTAACTGTGCACGTCATCACAGTCTGTGTTGTGAACCTGACGACCTTGAAACTGCATAATTGGCGGCCTTTACCCTACAAAATGGAAGAAAACATGACACGTTGAGACCAACATGGAAAAAAATGACGCCCAAAAACCTAGGCCCAATCCAAAGTCTAGATGAAGGAATGTTCNNNATCTAGCTCTAAATCTAGATTATCCAAAAATGACTTCTAGATTTGAGTAAAAATTTTAGACACTTAATCTTGACTAGCTGGAGAGCACGTTCTACGAACGGTTCACTGGACCGTGCAATTTACAGTCGCATTAGTATCATGTAGTAAAACTTTGTTGTCCGCAAAATTATAACCCAATCCGCATAAATGTTTTATAAATCGCATATGTATCACCTGAAAAAGAAATAAAATTATTAGTTATCCCTTTGCATCCATTAAAAGCAGCTGATTCGCCTAGTGTCTGGCATTATAGATTTAGTGCTAAGTAGGGTCCGCCCGGTGTCAGGATAATGTGATTGGGTGTGGTGTACGCAAGCGCTCTTTACATCACAGTGTGTCAGTACGCTTTCATTTGTCCCCAGCGCCGTCTCTGATATAACCTCGAAGTTGACTGGGACGTTGAAATTCAACCAACCAACCAACCAACCGGAGAGAAGACATATAAAAGATATGATTGGGGTCAAGAAATAAAAGTGACTTATATATTAAAAAGCAATACTCCTTACAAAAAACAACAGCAACAAAAACAGCAGCAACTAAAATCAAAAAAAAAAANAAAAAAAAAAAAAAAAAACAACAACCAAACAACTGACCGAGAAGTAAATAAGTCTGTTACAATAAAAATAAGATGAATTCTGGTTATCTGTACACCGAAAAGAATCGGCATTTGATATGTTAAGTGAAAAAACGTTACACCAAATATTCTTTAAAACTGACTACAAACTGAGAGAACATATCCCTGTGTGTCCAAATGAACAATCGATTTATCACAATGACTATTGGAAAAAAAGCAACATGAGAAAACACGAAATCGAAATGGGTGGACAGGGCTAATAATCACAATAATCAATGACATCGATTTGCTATTTAAAACAGCAGTTGTAGGGCTTCGGTCAGTTTCGTGTTGCTGCTGTGTTTTTTATACTACGTATGCCCCCACTCCCATTGTTTTCTTATGACCCCACTTCCTGAAATACCATTGAAGGGCTACACGAGGCAGGTAATGCTAATCCTCAATACAAGACAAACCATAGTAATTTGGACAGACGCAGTCTTTCTAAGTGTTGGCCAGTTATAGGTGTACAGCACTTGTTTTTGCGGGCTTAGAATCAAAAGGTTCCATCTGCAAAAGATTTTTCGATTTTTTACATAAAGCCTACGACTTAATAAAAACGTTCAAATTGCTTTCCGAAATTGTCGCAACAGGCAGTTATACTTTCTCTCCCATTAGCGGTGCAGTTTTTGTAGAAACAAAGCACCGTTCCAAAAACTGACAAATGCAGACAATTATAATGGTTTTGGATACCTCTTTTAAACTGGATAAGAAAAGATTTGTTTGAATAAGCAAAGGGGTGTTATTTTTCGAGCTTTCAGAATTTAAAATTAACTAAACTCGAAGTCGTTTGTATAGGTAAAATGGAAACGACTACCTTATAGTTTATTTATTTATTTAAAAAAAAAAAAATCCTTATTCATTAACAACTCCTTAATAATTCAAATTTCATGTATTCTTAAAAACAAGTTTTCGCTCATTAAAAGGTTCATTAAATTTATAGAATTCATAATTGTTACCCTCTCAAAATGAACTCCAGGGTCAAGAAAGTATTACACAAGACACACTGCACAACACTGTAGAGAAGGAGTGAAAAATAAAGCTACATTAAATAATTAACCAGTTAGCCTAACTTTTGGGAGACTTTGAAACTAAATGTCATGCGGAAAAACACACCGCCCACCTTCCCAACTTCGTTTTTTAACTTCTGTAGAACCTAGATCTAGAAATTTAGATTAAGAGCTTAAAATTTAACTTATATCAAGAAATAAATTAAGATAATCTAGATTTAGAGCAAGGTCTAGAAGATATCTTGAGGTAGAGTCTGGATTAGGCCTAGATCTAGCTAAGGCTTTGGGTCCTAGTTTTCTTATATTTAGGCTCCGCCTGCCATGTTTTCTTTCATCCCACCCATTAGACATTTAGGCTCAGCGTTTCAATTTTCTTCCATTTATGGAGATGAAAGCCGTTTTCAGGCTCATATTTTTTTTCAGCCATGACATCTCGAAGCTGCATAAAATAAATTATGTCTTGAAATGGAAAAACGCTGCCGTCCAAAATTAAAACGACGTATCTACACTTTTTCTTTCTTCGGAGAAAAACGACAAAAACTTAAAAAACTTGCACTGGCTAGAAATTGTGGATGTTTGAACTCAAAGTTATTGGGCGTGTTATTTTGCCACTGTTTGATAGGAAACTGAATGTTGAGCTGATTATAGCGTTACTTTTTGAATGCGCGTATTTTTATGGAGATACGCTGTTTTGTCTTATTTAACGACTTTATACGAATTTGTCTCGACTGAGGCAATATTTCCAGTAAATGATTGATACAGAATTGTTATTATTATTATTATTATTA
>BMAT01001609.1:22098-37039 GCA_019649035.1 Elysia marginata | reverse complement strand
AATATTTAAAGTTAGAGATTAGGTGAGGAGAAACGAAGATCTGGGTTTGGCAGGCAACTCCATGCAGATAGATCAAGATAATAGAAAAATAAAAAAGAACGGTGAATTGATGTGTGTGCGTGTGTAGATGGATAATCTGAGCAAAGAAAATGTGCTAAAAAATTAAACACAAACACAAAGGAAAGAGGAAGCTCAGACTAAAGGGAAGATATCAAGGCATAGCTACACACACACGCTGTTTGGCAAACAAAATAGCTGTATTCACTTGCCCTCTAAAAGGCAAAAACCTTTAGGAGAGATTTACTTTACCAAATTACTGTGATATATTCAATGACTCGATTTGACCAGTACAGCTACAGTTTTCGACTAAAACATAAAAAAAAGGTGAATACGAAAATGCATAGACTACAACATGTCGTGGATGGGTATTACTAAACAAAAGGTACTTTTATAGTTTCACCTTTGACATGCACACCGCAAACACATATGTAATAAAAAAAACAAAGTATAATATTTACCATACGAACAGTTATAAGTACGACCATGTTACCTTTCAGAGTAAAAAGGAGAGACATAAAAAAATAAAAAATAAATTTAACGTTGGCGCTTAAATACGTATATATAATATTTTTATGTGAAATAAGACGAAAATTATTTCCTTGTACTATAAAAACTTGTGAAACATGGTAGCTCAGAAAAAATGATGAGCAGTGAGATACCGTAGTTAGGTAGGTAAAGTAGATAAAGTTGAGGGAGGGGGGAGCTAGACAGAGAGATAAAACACATAATTTAAAGATAGAGAAACAATTCTGAGACAGTGAAAAACAACAGACAACCAGACATTCAAAAGAAATGTAAACAAAACAAAAAACAAACAAACAAAAAAACAAACAAAAACAAAACAGAACTGTGTGTTTCGTTAACAATTAATGAAATACGAGCGTATTTAGGAAATTTTGAAGAAAATATTTGAAGTCCAAGAAATGCTTTATAAATACTGATCGTATTGGCCATAACTCTTTTTTTATTCTTAACTATAATCTTTACTTTGCAGAAACAAATCTAGGTCATGTGTGGATCTAAGCGTCAAGAAAATTAGTTTGTTTTAGAAAATATAATACTACATGTATATATCAATTACTTTTTGTTAAAAAGGTATTTCGCGTTTGTCTTCGGTTTTCCATTTGGACCCGCTCTCCATGCGAATGCAAAACCATATATGGCAAGGAGTTGCATTTTTTTAGCGTAATGAATACTGTCAATAAACTTGACCTATTTCTAAAAACTGAAACCAGATGGTCAACATTGGCCAAGGTGATTTTCAGGTGCAAACTTCTTGGGAGGTCACATGACTAATCACCTGGAAGGGACTGGCCGGCAAGGCTCGATCATTGATTATGTTTGACCTAGTTTTTACTACATAATTATGCTCTACACTGCAACCAAACAGTTGGCTAGCAATGAAAGAAAATGACATTACACCGTTTAGGCTACCGGTATTTGGGGTAAGATTATGTTCAGAAAGATCGAGCTATTTTAAAGTTTGCGAAATTTTGCAGCGGCAAACTCTGTAGGATTCATAAATGACGCACAAGTATAACAATACACAAGCATATGCGCCGCTCCTATCTAAATGTCGAGTAGATGCTAGAATCATTTTTTTAACGGAGTAATTAAATAAACCCTGACAAATTTGCACTTTTACCTATGTTTAGGTTTTATATTCTATTTGTCTCGCGACCAGGATGAATAAGTCAGATGTCGGATTTCTCACATTTTATGGTGTTTCTATTTTAAACAAAGTGATATCCCATACACCAAAACGTCGAAGAGTTTTATAAAATTATCAATATTTTAAGGAAAGATGTTAATTTTTGGTGACACAAAATGTACAGAAAAAGAATAAAAAATACTTATAAAGGGCTGTTTTCCTCAAACGAGAAGTTCAGATTTCCGACTCATTTGCCCTGGTCGCACAAAATTTTATTAATGCAAGACATTTTTCGAGTATTTGAGGCTGTATTCCTTCCAGTTAATACAGTGTTTTGAGGGTCGAGAAAGTTTGAAATAGAAAGATCAAAATTATTCTGCGAAGAGCTGAAATTCAAAGCCTAATGGTAGATGTACGAAAATTCAGCGCTTCTAGCGAAAAAAACAAAGCTTTCATTTGAAAAACTATAGAATGGGAAAATACTTTGAAAAACTATTAACTGGGAAATATTGATATCACAAGAGAATATGAATAAATCGGCCTACCTCAAATTCAAGGAGAGGGCAAAATCATACAGTAAAAACTTTTTCACAATATGTTCCGTGATTTCCAAGTTTTCCTCTTGCAGATTTATTTTCAAATACAAGACTGTTCTAATTAAAAATTTTAATAAAGAGGAATTATTCTGTTGGGAGAAGAAGAACGTACTAGCTCCATACCCATTAAGCCTTTTCAGACATTCCTGGAATTCATATCTTGAAGACATTCCAAGGCAGCTGTCAGGATTATTTTAACCTAAAACGTGTGTTTTGTAGAGGAACAATTATTCGAGTGAGACTTCGATAAATAAACTGAAAAAAATAAAGTTACCTAATTCAATAAAATGGATTTCCAAAAGGAGCTTTTATAATGATGGTACTGCACAATTCTCCTACATTTTCTCTTGCTACAAACATTCCTGTAACATTAAAATGCTGATCCGCCTAGTGTCTGGCATTATAGATTTAGTGCTAAGTCTGGTCGGTGTCAGGATAATGTGACTGGGTGTGGTGTATGGAAGCGCTCCTTACATCACAGTGTGGCAACACGCTTTCAATTGTCTCCAGCGTCGTCTCTGATATGACCTTGTAGTTGAAAAAAGACGGTAAACTTCAAACAACCAACCAAACAACTAACAGACAAGTTGTTTCGTTTCGAGATTTTTTCTATCTTCAAATTGCTCAACTTTTAAAATTAAAAAAAAAAATTGGAACTATCATAATTTACTTGCTTTCTCGCTGACTTCACGCGTGTTTCGCACAATATATTACACTCGCCAAGCAAGGTGTTCAAAGGCTCTATTTTAATTTATAAAAAAAAACAGTGAGCTTATTTAGTAATTTTATATCATTATAGGATAAGACAAGATAAGATAAGATAAGATAAACTTTATTGTCCAATATGGGCACATTGTTATGGTACCAAGATGCAACCACACTAATTAACAGAAAAGCAAACACATACGTATAGATCTACAAACATAACATATTACTACAGTAGCATATGAAAAACATGGTAACATTATACAGTGCAGAAATTTGAAACAGGCAAGTAATACAAGTATAGGATCAATATTTTAAGATAGTCATGAAGTCACAGAAAACTGTCTGATCGATGTTGGTAACAATGACCTTTTGTAACTTTCTCTGTTGGATTTAAAGTCAGGTGATCTGTTGCTCCTGGCTGACAGTATGATTTGAGTTATAAGCAGATGGTATGGGTCAGTCATGATTGATTTTACTTTCCGCATGCAATTTAAGTTGAAGTATTCGTTTAAGGAAGAAAATTTGCATTTGTTACCTTACTTGCTTTCTTTATAATACAATGTATTACTTATTTTAGCTTTATACTTTTCACGTTCATATCCAGCCCAAAAAGCTATGCAACAGGTAAATACGCCTTTAATTGTTGATCGATAGAACAGTGACATGATAGTGTTATCAACTTCAAAAAATTTGAGTTTTCGAATAAAGTAAAAGCGTTACTTTGTTTGTTTTAGCATGTACTAGCTCTGAGTGTGCGTGCCAGTCAAACTGTCTGTCAATCGGAACTCCAACATAATTTGCAGCGGTCAACTTGCTCAACTACTCCATTCTTTATCATTATTGGTTCAAAAGAGAATTTGTTTAGACTTAAGTTTATGATGGTTTATTTAGTCTTCTTTACGTTTAGGTATAATCTGCGTACCGCTGAGCTAATAAATCAGCTTGTTGTATTGTTTGTATCTGATTTCATCATCAGGTGTTTTTAGCAGCTTGTATCGTCTGCGAATTTTAATAGTTTTATTATGTCTGTGTTGATTGCATAGACGAAGGTAGGTTGATAGATCGTTAGAATTATAGATAAAGTAGAGAGGAAGCACCATTGACATATGTATGAAAGCACTCTCGTACAATATTAGTTTGCAATGAAAGGAGGTCAATATTTGGAAGAAAAAAAGAGATACCGGTATAAGTTTTAAAAACCCTCTGACGACCTTTGCCTTAACTTTCACGGTAAAACAATTCAATAGATTGAATTATTTTCTCTCCGCCAACCATCATTTTAATTTAACATATCCCAGCCGCCATCTCGTTAGCAAAAATCATGTCAGTCATTCTGATTGATTTTTATACCCTGTTATCGCTCGAAATGTACTAAGGTTACTAACGTTGCTAATTAAATCAAGCAAATAGTTTGTTACGAGACTAAGATACTAAAATAATTGTCTTTTTTCTTCGTTTCCTTAAGTTTTAATCTGTAATAAGTTTAAACGTTGCCCCACTTTATAAAACAAAGAAAAATACTGCTTTCTCGATGATTATCTCAGAAAAATCTGGCTGCTGAACTTCTGTTTGAACGTTTATGTTTTTATTAACAGATGGCATAGCTGTTACTTATCGGTTCGCAGAATTGATAACTTTAATTAAGTTAGAAACAAAGTTTAGGAAATAAGAAAAAGCATAAAAAACAATAGATTAATAATGAGAAAGAGGTGGAGAATAAGATCAACAATATTATCATTAAAAAGACAAAAAGGACAACACAAAAAAGGTCGAGGACAACAACAGCAACTAAGACAATCATGAATTCGACAAGAACATTTTAACAACAACAACAGCAACAAGAACAAAGATTACACCATCTCTATTTGTCTGTCGATACGGATATCATCAACAGCAAGACCAAAGTTAAGGAAATTATAAAAAACCGACTAACTTCGGCATCATAGGAAGGTATTTAATTGTTCAGTAAAATCAGATGTAAGTCATAGAAACTCAATTTTTTGCTTTGTTTACACAATCAATGTTTCGTCGTAAATTCTGTCGATCATTATACTTTCATTTCTGTCCCGTAATAAGGAGTGATAATTTACTCTTGAAACAGTGCAACTCTTACTGAATCGATATAATGCTGCTATATAATCCTATTTAACTTTTTTGTGTAATTGAATCTTGTCGGGTGGACGTAGGGATCACTAAGAAAGTTTTCACTCCTCATCTCGGTACCGCTAGCTCAGTCTGCGTCACGCCTGCCTATTCTAGGTTGTTGTTTAACCCAACTTTGCCTTGATTGATGGTTCCGCCTACGTTGACACAATAATACACCCTAACATTTATTTTGCATATGTTTTTGTTTTGCATGACATATAAAAAACCATGTCATTTATCTGCGCTTTATTGCTAAGGGAGATTCGAATGGGCCATCAAGGCCTGTCTTAACAAACCTTGGTTATATTATAATTATATATAATACGCACCTTGTAGAATGCTGTCAGTCTTATGTTAGAATTTACAACCGGGAACCACATTTCATTTTCAGTCACCTATTTCAGCTCTTGAATTTTGCATCGAGGAGTGATCTGACATCTGACATAGTGATCTTCCCGTACGGTAGTCGGAAGTCGTTAGAGTTCGGTATTGCCACTAATCCCTACGCGTTTTCTGCGCTAGCCATTTACGACTTATTACCAGTTTTGTCTTATCTCATAAGACAATAAAGACAATCCGTGGTCTAGCATTACTGTGCTTGACTGCTCAACACGAGGTCGCGAGTTCAAGCCCTGAGAGTCGCCAACAGAAAAGATGACTGTCAACCAGCAGAATAAAATCTGTTTCGCATGTCGCGTATACCGCATGGAAGACTCCGGACCGGCTCTGGACCGGTGATCCGTTTTCGCTTTCACATGGTGCGTTTCGTGTAGGAGGGTGTAGGTGATATGTTGGGACAATGTTTTTTAGTCTTCGGTCGGGATATACTGTTGTATACGCGTCATTTGAAACCGCTTAATATTTGTCTTTTAGTTTTATATCTCGACGATTTCATAGAGCAAAGTTTATGATTGTCTTCCTTTTTTCCATCTTTTTCAGTGTTATCCTGGTAAAGTCTAGTTTCAGATGATTCTTGACTCCTCAAACGACCCTGTGAAATGGTAAACCAAGTTTTATTTTTTTAGCGAGTTATCTGTTTTCATTCTCATACTTAGTATGGCATTCTTCCTCAAACTTATATCAAAACCGAACATGCAACAAACGCTCAGAATTACAGTATTCTTGAGTAAAAAAAGTTGTTTTTCTTTTGATTCCATATAACATCAGATTACTCAGTTTATTTAAGGCTTAGAGGTCTGAAACAGATACTAGAAAACTATAACAGAACAGTCTGTTCGACCACTCCAGTGTATTTTAAGAGGTAAAACCTGTCTGAAACCTTTGTTTATGAATGTGGGAAACAACAATAACACTATTAACAGCAGCAGCAACAACGGCAAGAAAAAGGAACAAAAGAAAAAAGAGAAACAAACAAACAAACAAACAAAAAACACAAAACAAGTACAACAGCAATAACAAAAAATGGCAGAAGCAATAACAAAACAACAAATTCTTCCTAAGTTGATTTTCCAACATAAAACTTTTTTGGGAGTGATAATTTCAACTGACCTTACAAGTTTTGTTCTTAAAAAAATATCATAATCATTGAATAAAAACCTCGCTCACTTTCGGTACTTGTCTTTCGTGAGCTGACGGTGTTAACCATTAGGACAGGCAAAAGAACGTGGAAGAATACTTAATTTAAGTACAATACTCATGATGACAAACCGAAGATCGCGACTTTTGAACATCATGTAAAGATGCTAAGGCGTCAACACATTTTGTTCTGTATTACGAATTGCCAGGTAGGCTTACAGTCAGTCTGATAGACCTATAGAAAGGGTAGAAAAAGGCTTTTAGTGAAAGTGGCCGAAAAAGTTCTTGTCTTTGATGGGTATCGAATGATTGGCTTGTGACACCTTCTGCAACCACCGCTTTACCACTAACAACAACAACAACAGCAACAAAACAAAATAAAAACATTGCTGTTAGTGTTAGTGGTCTTGCAATAACTGTCTCTGCTGCTGTCGGTTTGCTGAGAAAGAAATACTGCTGAAACATGTTTCAAATTTGTAAAACCTCTTAATGAGGTTCAAAATAACTTAATAAACTTTATTTGCATCTTCTTGGTTTTGTTTGTCTGCCTCTCTTTATCTGTCTCTATGTCTGCCTGTGTGTGTGCCTCAATCTGCCTGTCCCTCCTCTGTCTCTGTCTGCCTCCCCTTGTATCTGTTATTGCCTCTGTCTCTACCTCTAGCTGTATCTCTGTCTCTGTGTCTTTCTCCCTTTTGTTGTAAAGGTAAGTAATAAAGCTATTGTCGCTTGGACTAACACGGCGACAATTATTATCTCCCTTTGCATAATTTCCATTACATGTGGTTTGTATTAAAACTAAGGGGATTCTAGTCCATTAATTTTTATGACAATATTGCATTTGATTCACATGTTGTCCAGGCCTTGTACAACGCTTAAAACATTTTTATTGATGAAGAGATAGATGAATGAAATGTTTATTCAGTATAGAAGGTCTTTGGCCCACAATACAATAACAGTTTGAGTATTTCCTGTACAAAATGGTTATTTCACAAGAAATTACTAACTGCAGTAAATCAATATCAATGCAAACATAAAAATGCCATACAATTCACTAATTCAAAGGGCTTTTCTTCACAAAAAATGTATAGTAAATAGTTATACAGCTAACAGAAAACTAATCAATAATAATGTAATAATGATAATAATAATAATGGAGGTTTTTTTTTACAAATGCATTCATGCAAAAATATTTAAATTGAGTATTTGAATCAGAACCACTTGATTATAAAGAGATTTCTTTGAAGTTATTATAATACAAAATATCTGTTTATTTTATGAATCAAAATCATTGGAATATACCTTTGTAATCAATGCATGTTATTTGACATGTAATCATTAGTTGCTATATATCATAAAGACCTATAGGTGTATGTCCTCCTCATTGTCGTACAAAGTTTTATTTATGAATGTTGCAGTATTGAATAGCACATTAGCATTAAAAATTCATTTCACATACACTTCTTTAAAGGTGTATAAGGTGCCAAATATGTTTGGGGTCACATACTCTAATCTTAACTTCAAAACAAAATTAAAAAAATTAATAACGTTCACCTCTAATAGCACTGGGTATGTACCATACATGCATTAGTGTTTACAACTTTTCATTTCAACAGATTCTTGTTAACTTGTAGGCTTTGGGTCTGTCCTACAGTGATTTACTTCAATATTTGGGTTGTAAGATAGATAAACTTCATCAAATTTGTTTTCTGAGGGAGCATGTATTACAAGGAAACGTATTTATCTTAATCTATCTTTAAATTCATTCAGGAAAGAGTTGACTTCGAAATCGTTTTGGTTTATTCAAATGTGTACGGATCCGCTTTCAAATAAAATATTCATTATTTCTGCATTGATTAATTAATTCCTCTGTCCTCATTCCGCGAGTTTGAATTGTTGGATACAACACTTCTTTGTGTACCTACGGTTGGACAGAAATAATGAAAATTTGCGCTTTGTGTTTTGATTCCACCCATGAATCGCCAGTTTCTCTGAGCTCAAAGCAGTAAGTGTGTGTGTGATTTCTGTTTTTTTTTTTTTTTTACTAATCTCATTTATTGGTTTATAAAAACGTTCTTTATTTTACTAGTCTACAAAGATTAGTTACTGCACCTATATACAACCGTCTTTGACGATTATAGTTTAGGTTAGTACTTTTTTTCTTGACTTGTCTTGGAAGGATAATTGTCAATGAAAAAGTTATATTCCATTTTTCGTTCGGATACTCTTGTTTCTCATACAAACTCTGCTATGTAATAATTTGAGCAACGACATGTTCCACATTCAAATGTTTGTGATTGAAAACCTAAAAATCATTGGCTTCTAAAAAACGTTTTCTTAGACTGAAGTATCCGATATGTGGGTCATTTTGGACTGTTCACAAGACATTAGGAATGTGTATATGAAGGAAAAGCCAGGTAATTTGGAAGCGCATTGCTTAAAACTGAGGTTGTTAATGTTCGTAAATACTGAGGAAGAGGTAAGCTGCTTCTAAATATCTTAAATTAAAATAGTAGAAGTGAAACTTATCATAACTTGCATGTACCATACTTCATCAGTACATAGTAGCTGAATCTTTGGACGCATAGCTCTCCCTAAAACGAAAAGTTATATTACCGTCATCAGCTTGCCATTGTCATTTTCAGCCTTGACCCTAGCCATCCCAAGACTATCAGATTGTTGAGGTTTAGTACTCTGTTCTAGCCATACCTTCTCCCAAGACTTTCGCTATCAGATTTTTGAGATTGCAGTACTCTGTACGAGTCATATTTTCTCCCAAGACTATCACTGATCAGATTCTTGAGGTTCACTACTCTGTACGAGTCATACCTTCTCCCAAGACTATCAGATTCTTGAGTTGCAGTACTCTGTACTAGCCATGTCAAGATAATCAGATTCTTGAGTTGCAGTACGCTGTACAGTAATTAGTCACTCCTTCTCTCAAGGTTATCGGATTCCTGAGGTTGCAGGGTTATAAAAAGTCCTCGTCTTTCAGGTGTACAACGCAAAGTTTAGCTTTTGTCGAAGAGTTAGCTGTTTCCGCCATCGTGTTAGGCTGATATACCAGCCGTTTTATAAACAACTGTATTGAAAATATGTACATCGACACAATGGCAAAATACTCACTGAGACACGCACGTGATGCCTATGCCTGGTTTGGAAAGAACGTTTTTGAAATTATGAAAATCGCCACCGTTAAAAAAAGTCTTCGTCTTTCAGGCGTATAACACGAAGTTAAGCCTATGCCGAGGAGACAGCTGTTCCCGCCTTTAAATAGAGCTAAGCAATCAAAGTTACAAAAAACTGCATCTAGAAATAGTAATTGATGCGTTAGACACGCACGTTGATGTCTTATGTCATATTTAAAATGGAATATTCTTAAAATAAGGAAATTCTTTTTTCCCTATCAGTTGTTTCAATATTGTCTTAGGATACTTTGGTTATGTAGCTCTCCTTTAAACTTCCTGGCTGGCTTAAGACCGCCATTGCCTTGAAGGTGAACTTTGTACTACTAATAGTCATCCCTTCTCCAAAGGACCTAAATTTTATGAGGTTGTAGTACTCTGTATTAGTCATTCCACGCCGTCGAACAAGCTGCCGAGAGGTTTTAGATCCTCTTTTATATCGCATACAATACTTTGCAAAATGTACAGAGCCCTCTTTCTAAGTCTAGTTGACCGACGCGTTCGTCAACGTTGACAAGTTTGCAGTCTATGAGTATGAAGTCCATTTTGTTCATAAGTTGTGCTTGCCAAGGAGTAACGTTATTATTCGTAGGATAAGACGCAGGAATGGGAAAGGTGTGACATGTCATCGAATTTTCATACAACTGGAATGAAAATGTTTATAGATCTAATGCGTTGAACTCATGATATCTACAGAGACACACACATCAACCGCTCTGCCTGATTCAGAATAGAATACAATAATCAACGTTTTTGTATCACTGATAGTGATACTACCAGCTGTTTTGATAATGTTCCAGATCTGCATTTTTCTACCGAGTACCGTAAAATCTCAATATAAACCCCTCTTTTCACAGAAACGAAAGGCACTAAGGATGTTCTGAAAGAAAAAAAACAAACGCTAGAATAAACTAAAATGTAACGTGCAAAAATGGAAACATGAAAATGTATACCAAACAAAGATTTAATGTAAAACTGAAGAGTTGCTTGAGCCTTCATCTCAAAAAGTTAAAGCAGCCATATAGACAAACTTAAAAAAGAACATAATTATACAGGTCTAATTTAGCGATGATCCATTTAAACATTAGATGCAGCTCTGCTTTTTAATAATATGAGCAACAAGATGTTCCATACTGAAATGTTTGTCAAATGAGCACACTGAAGAAAACATGAAAATCAATGACTTTTGAAAACGTTTTCTTACACTAAAGTATCCGATAACTGACTCTTTTGGACTATTCGCAAGACCTTGGAAATCTATATATCAAGGACAAACAAATCCGGTAATTTATGAAGTGCATTGCATAATAATGAGCTTGTTAATATTGATCAAAGAAATCCGAGGAAAAAAATTGTTTCTAATAAAGAACTAAAATTAAAATTACAGGAGTCAATCTAATCCTTACTTGGGTAGAGGGCGCCTCAGTTGCAGACTGTTGAATACTTTAACCTCGTAGCTCTCTTTCAAAGTGAGAGGCTCCTTATCATCAACAGATCGCCATCGCCATTTTAGAAACCAACAAGTATGTACGTAATAGACATTCCTTCTCCCAGGACTTTCAGTTCGTTAGTTTAAAATGTTGAAAAAGTCCTCGTCTTTCAATTAGTGAACAACTCAAAGCTAGATCTTGCTGAGGAGGCAGCTGTTTCCACTATGATTTCGATCTGACATGCTGACAATGTTACAAATTACTGCAAAGAGAACATCTTTATCAACACCCACGAGTGTCAGATAAGAAAAATTAACAAATCATCTAAGAAAAACCCAGAAACCGTTAGATGGCTTTGGTTTATATTACTACATTAACATTCAGAAAAAGTTTTGTCAATTCTAAAAGATGATTCACATCCTTATTGAAACAAATTAATTTCCAATATATCAGGTAGACCCATTCTCTTTAAGAGTAAATGTGAACGGTATTACAATTCTTCTTTACCATCTGCCTTGAAAATGCTCTAGTCCAGTATCGAAATCGGTATATGTGAAAGTTAACTTTTTTCTTATAGTTTTTATATTTTTTGTTTTGTTTTTTTTTTATAATTATAGCAATATTCATGCATATGTGTGAAAGCGTAAATACTGTATTTTTAGCATACTGAGGGGTTAGTTTGTAAAATAGAATTTGTTCTTTTGTCACTAATTATTGTACTTATGTTTTAAAACCGGATCAGATACATAGTTTTTTTCTACGGCAACCTACATAATTATGAAAGAAAAATAGTTCAACGAAGGGTGGCACAGGACAATGTATTTATGTAGTGATTTCCCATCTCGATTATTCTGAACACTAGAAGAAAATTAGGTATCAGGTGCCTTTTTCAAAGCTGCACCTTTAAAGATTAACAAAAATGACTTTTTCTTTTCCCTTGCAGTCATTGTGTGTGTTGTTTCTTTCAATTTAATATTGCATTTCTTAATCAAATGTGTAAGCCTACATGTAAGTTGTAACGTGAATGTTTCCAGTGAAGGAAACGTTAAGCACCGGAGAAGCGGAAAGACGACACGACTAAGAAAGGAGTGCATATTGCGGTTTGAAGTAAGGGACGAAACTTTTTGAAAATAGCCTTTACGATTGTATTTCTTGAATTATATCCCTTAGACTAAGTAAACCATGTACAGCTCACGCTGATTCAGTTAAAGTGTTTGTTTTTTTTAATTCGTAAACATCAAATCGGATAAACACTGAGCATTTTCAGTTTTATTTCTTGCATTATTAGAATTAGGTTTGGTTTAGATTGGGAACTCAGAGTTCATTGCTCTTGTTAGGTTATGTCAAATTCCAGGGTTACTTCCTCTCTCGTAAAAAAAATGTTATGCGTAAGAAAGTTATACTAGAAAACATCAGAATGCATTGAATTTCTTTGTATCAATTTTTATGTTTGAGTAATGTCTCAAAGCATCTAATCTTGAAAACTGTTAATTAGATTAAAATTTTGTATGATTATAATGTAAGAGTAAGGTATTAAAGTTAGAATAATTTTAATGGGTTGTTTTATGTGTTCACATGTTTATATAAATAATTAACGCCTTTCTTTGGTTACTTATGCTATAGATAATAATTATGAAAGTAATGATATATTTTTTTTAAAACGTGTTTATTCAATTCGCTAAAAAAACCCAAACATTTTATGAAGCTTTTTTTAAACATTCGCATGATTCTTATGGTAAGGTATTAAATGATGTAAAAAAGGAGAAAAGAAATGTCTTATCGCAATCAGAAAAAGAGTACTTTTACACTGTAGGGGATTACGCGGTACTGATGTTTATAATGGCGGAGAAAATGCTTTTGATTTGAAATGTATTGGTTGCATCATTGCATATATACAGTTTTTCTCTCTCTTTTCTTCTTTCTCTTTCTCTTTCTCTCTCTGTCTGTCTGTCTGTCTCTTTCTCCCTCTTTCTCTCTTTTCTTCTCTCTATCATTTCTTCTTTTTCTCACTCTCCTCTCTCTCTCTCTTCATGTGTCTCCTCTCCCAGTGTCTCTCATTCTCTCCTTGTCTATCTCATTCTCTCTCCCCCCTGTTTCTCTTTCTCCATTTATCTTTCTCTCTCTCTCTCTCTCTCTCTCTCTCTCTCCCATTATATATAAATGAGAAAGTAAAAGTCATAACACTTGGAAAATACACACAATACTGACAAAGTAAAAAAGGATCCAAATTGTTGTTTATACAAATGCAAATAGTGCAAATGGTTTAGATTTCGGGAATTTTAATTTAAGATATCGCCTTTTAAAAGTATATTTCCCTTCTTTTCCCCTATATTTTTGGCTAAAACAAATTTCAATTTAAAAATGTCATGCTATTTTGAACGCTTGAAAGCTGAGAAAAATACACGGTTCAATGTCTAACTCTAACTTAGGGTTTCACAAAATGAGTCCCCATGCGGAAATTTCCGATATGGAGTTTTATGCGTCATTGGAAAGTGATTTATAATCTTCTTAATGTGGTGAAAATATTTTTTGATATCTAAATTAGGTCCTGAATTATTGCACTTGATCTGAAAGACAAAGAATCCAGGTGGCCTAATTTTAAAATAATTGAGGAAATTGTTTTAATATATAGACCTATTATCAAAGCCAAAACAGTATCAGCTGGAACAAACTGAAAAAGATATTTTTTAGTACTTCTTTCGATAGTCTAATGAGTAGATATGATCACATGCATCACCAATTTTCAATTTATGCAAAAAAAAATTTTTTTGGGTGTGAAAATTGGAACGAATACTCGAAAATGACCATGTTCTTGCTTCGGCTACCACCTCGTGTAGAGTCATTTTGTGCGTTACGAGCAATTTGCAAGATGATTGTTTGCGATATCGGTAATTTCGGCATTGGTTGTTATACTTGATGAGAAAACTTGTTTCGATTGTATTATTGCGTACAATGATATGTACTTCAATAATATAACAGTTACAACTTACATAATACCTTTTGTACAGAATATTTTTACAAAAAGCCAAAAGTACAAGAGTGTTCACAATTTTCGAAAACGGTGACCCTCTTAAATTACGTAAATTTGACAAGCAGAGCTTCAGCCCTAGAGTTAAAGCATAAGAAGACATGACGCCAAGACAAGGACTAAGGACTACACGCACAATCCTTTGAACAGGAGTCGCAGTAGAGCTGTGTGGATAAGCAAGTCAATTTTTTTTAAAGTAAGGTATATATTTTAGCTCTAAAAATATTGACAAAACAAGTGAGCTGTCGGCTCTACGCCTTCGTCAGTCAAAAAATAAAAAAATGTGTAAGACACTTACATAAATATGGTCAAGACTAACAATAAAAGAAAAGCAATAATATTATTATAAAAAATATAAAATATGAATGATGAGATAAAAATAAAAAAAATAACCTAGAAATCTAGATATAAATCCAGAGATAATTTAAGTAGAGATGTTTCACTCGAGGGGTAGAGTGAGGAAATGATGAGAGTACCGTCCCTTGGTGCTTACAGGTTAAAGGCATGAGTGTTCACAAACATGGAAGGTGCGGGAAGAGGTGAAGTCCATAGATCCAGTTCAAGATTAAGAAATGGTGGGGACTTTTGCAGTGCTATAAATTGCA
>BMAT01001606.1:37036-50403 GCA_019649035.1 Elysia marginata | reverse complement strand
CGGTTTGATTAGATCATTAGATAACTTCGTTTGTTAGTTCATGCTGTGCGATGAGACATTGGTAAAAAAAAATAATAAAATTTATTTTTTACAAGTTACATTACATCATGTGTGCGGTTAGACATCCTGGAGTAATTTAAAAAAAAGGAAGCATGCTGTGAGTAATATTATCAGAGCAATTATTATTATTAGTATTATTACTATTATTCTTTCTAATCGTAAAAAACTGCTTTAAAAAAAATCTCATGAATTAAGTGTGTGTCAAACTTCTTTTATTTATCTTAATTCTAATTGATTCTATGGCTTGCACAAATTTGAGTACACTAAATGTTTTTCACAGGAAGTTAAATGAGTTAAAACTTATATATCAGTCTTTTGTTACCTTTCAAATAGGCCTACCATTATCAATACTTTGAGCAAAATTCAAATGATAAGTCCCTCCCTACCCACTCCGCAACGTGCTAACATCCGTGCTAAGATCTGTGCAAACATCCGAGAGAGAAACTCTACAATACCGCGACCCAGTCAAGATATTTCAAACCCCAGGGGAACGAAAATTATTCCCTTCAAATTATCCAAAATTTAACTTAACAGTATACATTTCACAGGAAGGAGAAAATTGGTAACCTGCAATTTATTTTGAAAAAAAACCAAATATATATTCAGATTATCGAGGTTAGATTTATCTCGACTCGACTAAAGCATTTTGTCACATAGACGTAGAGTATGTAAGTAGACATGTACGCAGCAAGAAATGTCGTAAGCTTAATGGCTTAACTTTTATTTTAAAACAGCTCTTTGATTGAATAAGAAAATGTTTAAATTGTTTAACCCTTTTCTGCTTTCAAGTTTTATCATATAGATTGAAAAGACGAAAGTTTATTACTTAACAAAAACAATGTAAAGTATTTAAAGAAATTCAACTGCTATTGATTTTAAGCTTTTGCAAAGTCTTTACAAGTATGTACATGTATGTATAAGCAAATTAGTTGATTTTAACAGCTCAATCAAGATTCATGTTTACATGAAGTAGAAAAGTTGACTTTTTTAGAATGAGAGGCAACCGATTCTTGTTTCAGGGATGCCAAATAATTTTCAAAAATCTGAAATCGAGCCTAGCATTTCATCTTGTAGGCCTACCAGCATTTTAAAAATGTACAATAAACAACAAAATTAAATCGTTGAAATAACCTGAAATTCTGCATCCCTGTTGATTCTCTAGTCTTATGAAGTGTCAACAAGATATAACCAAAAGAAACTTGTGGGCATGGTAAGCCAAACAGATTAAAATTATGTCCTTTGCTAAAACAAACTCAATTTTTTTTTTATATAAAGAGAAAGTTTATCACATAGGTATAATTTGCATAATTTTGCATAAATACGTGTACATGTATATTCTTTTTTCTTCATTAACACTGCCTCAGTATATGAATGACCCATCGAGTATTTTTATCATGGAAGACAGCAAAGTTAATTAGTTAAATTTTGGTATAAAATAAACCCTGTTTCAAAACAATATTGTTCACAATAATTAGTATACTGTATTGTATACTGACAAAAAAAATTATATACAGTTTACTTAAAAAGGCAACGAAAAAGTTTGTTACATAAACATACAATGTATTACGTAGGATAAGATTTCCTTATCACCACAATCAGTATCATATTACAGTTTTAAAAAACATGAAAAGCGTAATTGAAGAGTTTTTAAACAAAATGTGATTTTTATGTTGCCGTAAGCTTCTTCATTCAAACAATGTTAAAAGTGGTTGATGTTGTGTTTTGAAACTGTTTCTGTTGAAAAAGTGGACAAACTGTGAGGGAGAATGTTGAGGTATTGAGCTGTCAAAATTATATCAAAACTGTAGTCTGTAACAATAGACGCAAGACATATGTTTAACTTTTATTAGCTTTAATGATTTCTAGAAAGTGAAAAATATTTTTTAAGAAGGTAACTATGTGTCTCTATCGTGTGACGTATGTCCGTTCATATATCGATTAGGAATGTCAATAGTCAGTGCGCTTGTTGTTTAAGTAATACAATGTAACTGAAAGTGGTATGCTACAAGTCTATATGCCCTTAGAGAGGCTGAAAAGTTTGTAACATTATCATATATAGTTTATCTATATCTTGAGTTATACAATCTTGAGACAAAAAAAACTGTATACTATAATTACGTCTTGCGTTCCGCATGAATGAGTCGGATGTCGCAATTTTCACCTTTAAAAGTGTTGCTGTCTTGAACAGGACATTTAAAGTCATTTTTTTAAGCTTCCAAGAGTAAAAAATATCAATACTTAGAGGAAAGTTATTAAAAATTTTGTTGTATTAGAGTTTAGAGAAAAAGAGAAGAAATATACCTTTTGGATCCCATTTTTGTACAAAGAGGAATTTGCGACCTCCAACTTATTTACCCTGGACACAAGACATGATAAAGCAAATGATTACAATTCAAGGGCTCTAACTCAAAATTTAAATTAGTCTGAAAGAATCAGTGCCTGATTCCCTCTGGTTGCCACACAAATTGAAAAAGTAAAAGTAAAGAGCGTTTTTGGATAGCGCCTAATCCACTAATATGCTCTAAGCGTTTTACAGAGGTTCCCAGACGGGCCTTTACAACCAAATTATAATCCGAACTCACAGAGGAAAAGCAAATAATGCGCCTTACTCTAGCATTCTGACAAGATCTTTCACTGCCTCTAGTTGGGTACTCCTTTAACGCATGAGTGAATCAAAGAGATGTGTGTAAATAGCCTTTCTCAAGGACTAATCTTCGACTTGCCCAAAGCAGGACTCGAACTCCGGACCTTTCGGTCCAAAAGCTGGGCATCTACCACTAGACCACATTGCCACATAAGAAATAGAAAGAGATGATCAAGAAGTGCAAACTGTTGTCTAATTTTGAAATGGATAAAAACTAAGACTATGTTTCATTCTTCCCGGGACACCTTCAAATATTTCTGGATTTAAACAATTTTATGCAGCACAGCCTGTGGGCCTACGTCTGTAGTGTCTTTTGTATAATCAGAAAATGAAAACTCATAAAAAAATCTCACATCATAAACCAGTTCAGTCAATTGATTACTGTCAGAAACAAATCAAGAGTAAAACAAAAATGAAATCTGTGAAGCGGTGGGAGTTTATAAACTGGCCTTATTAGAACACTTAGAGAAAATAAAATGCAAAGTGAAATGGACTTCATAACTAAATTCCAATGTTTAAGGTTTTAAATGCATTTTAGAAGCGAGATTTACAGGTACTAAGATATGCCTGCAACTAGTAAAACTCAAAAACTTATTACAAACTATATTGTATTAGCTTTCATATATTAAGTTAAAAACAAAATTTATTTAAAAGCTTTATTTATACATCATTACAAGCACAGTTTTAGGTAGACTTATCAGTTCTTGGTTATAACTCACAGCCTTTTAAAAAAGAATTCCTAGAAAAATTGCTTAAATTAGAAAAGGCTTAAGTTGACCCCCAGGGCACAAAGCCATAATGCTCTACTAAGATAAAAAAAAAACCGAGTAACGTCGAAGCTCCTAATAAAAATACATAGTCTCTATGGCAGATACAAACCCACATAAATGACAATTAAACTGAAATTTAAAGTTGTTCATTATTGTTGACACTGTCTTTGTTGTTAGGCCTAGATTCAGTGCACTTTATTTCCTTTAGCTTCAAAGTTATTAATACTTGGCACACAAGTTTATACTGTATTAGATAGAAACACTCAATTTTAGAATTATCTAGTTCAAATTGCAGTGGGTAGACATTCGTTGATTTTCCATAGGTCTTCTCACAAAATCAAAATGAGAACAATCCTGCTTCTCCGCACATTTCTGATCAAGAAATAACGTGAGCAGGCCTATTCCTGACTGTTGCCTACATGAACTGTTTCAGATAAAGGCCTGTTTATCAACGACTGCTTTGTTTATGGTGATTTGTCATTATTTTAGAACTAGCCTATCAGCTTGTGATAGTGGAGGAAAGGTGGGGGTGGGGGGAGACAAAAAAGCTTTTTTTTTCTTCCACTCACAAGAAGTTTAGATATGTATCAACAAAGTTTTGATAATTTCATGCAACTCTTAACAGTCAAAAGCTCATAAAAACGCATTGTTTATAATAATGCAATATTCAAATTGTGATTTTTAACTTGTTTGTTACAATTTATTGATTATTTGTTGCAACAGAAATAAAATTTTAAAATATACAATGTATAAACATACATTTGCTCAACATTTGACATGACAGTATCCCACAAGAAGAAAAGTAAAATGTTGCCACTTTAATTAATTTTTAAAAGTCAGTTAAGTACATATGAAATCTTTTGGCCTAGAGTTACAACAATAGCAGTGAAAACTTACATTAAAAAAAAAATAACCGAAAGGTAAAAAATGGCGAAAGTTTCCCTAATGATAAAACTTACACCAAAAAATGTAGATCAACAACTAAAGCTCTGAGCAAAAAATTTAGCCTAAAAAATAAAATACTGCACTTTGTGTAATCACTAAAAAACCTTAAACTAAAAGATTTCTGTAGGTGTTCGATAATGTAAAAAAGAGTTTGCGTCACCTGGTCTATGAGCCTCCGGTATAAACGTTGAATAAAAATACAATAAAAAATCATCATTTATATACCTTTATTTTTAAAGTTTCACTCCAAGAAGTCGTGGTCGCAGGCACCTTGTTCCACATATTCTTAAAAGCCATTTAACTAAGATGCCAAAAGAAAACGACATACATGTACTTTGATTATGAATAGGTTCATTGCATTTCAAGTTTGAGGCAAAATGCATAGACTGAATTTTTTCAACAGAGAGGAAAATTTTTCTCATGTGATAGGAGAAATCCAATTGCAGAGTAAGATGGACCACAATGCAAAAAAAAATACTGCTTGACTTTTGAATACTTATGAAGTAAGCATACGGTTCTCAGGAAGACGGAAGACTTTGAATGTGTCTGGAAGACAACTTTTGTAGTATCTAGTATTAAGTAGGCCCTATTTCATATAATTGGTTCATTTAGGCAATCTTATTCACATAGTGTTTAATGCTAGTTTCTAAAGGAAGCCCTAGTTACTGCAGCTCACTAAAACAACAACAAAAAAGACTTTAGTGTACGTATTGGTACAGGTTAATAGGTGATATTATATAACACCTGTAGTGTATTGGTGTGAATGGTATCATAAAAGATTAAAATGCAACATAGTTAAGTTCTCTAACATTGCAGTCCTCTTTCTCAGTCAGAAAGCTCAGCTAAGCAATCTATTGATAAATAATGTATTGCATTTTTAAGGACAATATTAATACCAAATTTTTATTTTTTTACACAATAAAAAAAGAGCAAAGTTAAACATGTACATGTAGTTTGCATCAATTTAAATTTTATAAAGCATGACAATTGAAAGAATAGATTAGTAGATATTGTTAAAATGATTATAATACTTCTTTATACTATCATGAGAGAGTAATCACTTTGAATTTGATTTTGCTTCTGATGCTAGGGGTTGAAAGAAACCAACTTTTTATACATATGGTGGACTCCTTATCAATTGAAATTTGTGGGTACAACAAAGAGCATTTTGCTTAAAACAGATAATGGTAGAGCCAGAATAAGTTTCATCAAATTAGTTGGGCAAATTTTAGTCAATCTAATTTCAGTTTTGTAGCGCCCACTGTATGCAATCATTGCAACATTTTATCTTTCAGGCTACATTGCATTTCTCAAATAGTCACTTTGAACTTATAAGTAAATGCAGTGGTTGGTTTTTTACTGGCTTGAGCTTACAGAGACATTAATTTTTTACATGCTCCATTGTGCTGTCTATGAACTGAATCAACATCATATCTCTCCTTACTGACACTGAGAGGGTTTACAATAACAAAAAAATTGCATAGTGACCCCACTGCTTATGCAGTTGATGTTTTTAACTATCTAAACAAGCAGGTATTAATAACAAACATGTGATATTTAACGATCCCTGGGTAAAACGAATTAATATTTATTACTGGTCACAAGTTGAAAGTCTTTAACAGTTGATATATTGGGTGGAATCTTGATAAATATTCCAGTCAAATTCTCAGGACCCAAAAAATATGTTGGCTTCAAGCAAGAGTTGTCTTGGTAGTTGAACAATTTTTTACAGAAATATGAAGAAATGCAAAATGGGCCAGCGACAACCACACCAGGTTGAACTTAAGCATGAATTTTCCTAAACTTGTTTCTCCCGAAGAGGAAACACCTGTCTGAGAGGGCACCCCCCCCCCCCCCGGCGCAAGTAATTTGGAGCTTGCCGTCTAGCAAAAGCCATATCTAAGTTCTCATCATCTCAGAACTGTCTCGAAAGCTTCTAAGAATGATGTCCCCTCCTTATTGTAAAAGGGAGGCTATTCAGATTCACTATCTAAAAAAAAAAAAAAAAAGAACCAAGAACAGGAAGCCCCTCTCCTTGCATGGGGAAACCCCGTTCACAGGGAGAAATGCATAGGCCTAGACATAAATATGGTGATCCCAGGGAGAGGGTGATAAGGCGTTGACTTTAAGTGGATTCCGCTGTATAATCCATGTTCGCTAATTGCTGTAAATGTTAATCCTTGCATTTCACATTTTCAGCACCAATGGACACAAGTGAGTATTTTACAATTACCATCGTCGATTTGTCCCTCATTAATATTGTGACTCGCTGATATGTGTTAACAACTTTGTAAGATATTTTGGTACTGGGAGCATCTGTTCATCCCATTTACAAACATATGACATAGACCACTTTACATGAATATTCAAAGATGACAAACAGGTTACTTTGTTGCATGACACAAACTATCTTTTACTGATGGTTATCAAAGGAATCTATAATCAAGTCCGGGAGAGTGTCATTGGCAGTTTAGATTTTCTTTACCAAACTTGTTAGAACAGAGTTTTTTAATTTTTTGTTTTATTATCTCTAGAGCAAAAATTTAAAAAAAAAAAAATAGATAAGATTGATTTAGAGTTCAGGAAAAGTTGAGAACCTCTGATCTCTACCATTGAAATTGTGTGGGACAATCAGAAGGCAGTGTCAACAGTGTAACCCTGAATGAAAATACACAATGTACTACCTTTCTACCTTTCTACCTTTGTACCTTTCTACCTTTCTACCTTTGTACCTTTGTACCTTTGTACCTTTGTACCTTGCTACCTTTGTACCTTTCTACTTTTCTACCTTTCTACCTTTGTACCTTTGTACCTTTCTACCTTTGTACCTTTCTACCTTTCTACCTTTCTACCTTTGTCCACAGCTGCAGCTCTGATCCATTAGCACTATACCTTCATGTTTGTTAGGGCAACCGTGACATGACATTAAAGATCCATAGCCCTCCAGCTGTTCCGAGGTGACATGACATTAAAGATCCATAGCCCTCCAGCTGTTGCGAGGTGCTACTCTTCAGTGATGAAGTGACTTACTGACAGTGACAGCTGGTAACTGAGATGCTTCTGATAGCTGTGATAATGAGTGATGCATAAGATCACAGCAGTCATTCTACCAATCTGAGGACTTTGAGGAAGTTGTACCGCTATCTTCAGCATCCTCACGACCATATAAGATCACACCAGTCATTCTACCAATCTGAGGACTTTGAGGAAGTTGTACCGGTATCTTCAGCATCCTCACGACCATACTCTTCATCCTCAGAAGATGAAGATAACGACAACAGCGAAGTTAAAAATTTTGTGAACTTTGATTTTGGCTTCTTTTTCTTAGTTTTTAACATAGCTGAGCTGGAGTGGGCATTTTCTTCATCATCATCATCATCCTCTTCATCTTCTACATCTGCATCATCATTGCACCTGTCATTTTCATGAGCTCCTGCTCTGTTATGATCAGTTTTGTAGTTATTGTTATTCTCTCTTGGTGCTATCTCCTGTGCACTTGTTGTAGTTGTACGAGTGGAAGATGCCAGAACTCTTTGATCATTTCTTTCTTGTGGAGATTTGCCTTCCGGTTCCACACTAACATTTCCAGCAGGTGCAGCGGAGGTCCCTGAGAGTGGAAGGTTTGCCAGCCCACCAGCTGGGTATTCAGAGAGAGAGAAAAGGTTATCACTACCTCTGAGAGAAGATTGGGTAGCCTCAATTGTATGAACCCCACCAATCTTATCCCCACACACAACAGGTCTTGTAACACAACCATCTGCAGCAAGGTTTGATCCCCCAGCAGCCTCAAGTTGCCCTGCAGAGCTGTAGGTCACACGGCCGTCCTCCCCCACATGAACAAACGCTTCTTGGTCTCTGGTATTTTCATAACTTTTGAAACTCACTCCCTCATTCAAGCTGGAGTTCAAGTTATCATACCTACTTGGTTCATGTCTTGCTGAATCACAGTTTCCCTGGTTATCTCCCCTATGATGGGGACAAGTTTCTGTGCTGAGAGTCAGTTCTCCCAGGTGAAGATGACCAATCGTTCCCGCGGCCCACTGACCTTGGCGTGCTGGACCTTCACTGGCTAGTAAACTTGGCTCATCTGTGCTGCTCACCAGGGATTGCGTGCGAACATTCTCCATCTTGACCACTGGGTGAAGCTCCCTTTGGTGGTGCCGGGGTTGTTCAAAGCCTGTCTTCAGTTCCTCTATCTCTGTGCCTTGGTCCAGTCTGGCCACAGCTATCTGGGGTGAGGCAAACAGACCTGAGCCGCGAGCCTCCTCACTCTGGACATTATCATACAAAGTCGGACTGAGATTCACTTGACAGCTTTGTCCTTGTTCTCCACCAGGTTCTTCTGGCCTTGAAAGAACTTGACCAGAGTTGATGTCAAGCCTTGGAGCTGGTCTGCTGGAGCCTTCCTTTAAGCTAGTGATACAATGAAGCCCAAATGTGACGGCGTCATCAACATGAGCATTGACCCCAGATGTTGGGTTCCTGCTGACATCAGAATTATAATTGTCATATCTGCTTTGGGGGGGTTCGAACCCGTCAGCAGTGTGGGCGACCCTAAAGCAAAACTGTTGAGAGAAGTTTGGGCACGGGCTTAAGTTGTCGTAGATTGTTCTAGGAGAGGTATTGTCACCTACAAGACAGTTCTGATTCTGTTGGTATTGCAGAGGAGTGTTCTGGCTTTCGCTTATATTGTCATAGATTGTTCTAGGGGAGTCATTTGAGCCCAAAAGACACGCCTGATTCTGTAGATCAACATCGCGAGGAGGTTGAGAGTGACAAGGATCTGTTGCAATGGGGAGCCGTTTCTCTTCTGTCTCAGAGGTCATGGACACTCTAGGTGGACCAGCACTTGACCTTTCCTCCGATGTCTGTGATACGCCACCTAGGCCTGTTTCATTTTGACCCTCCCAGATAGACAGCTCTTTGGGTTCTGTCTGAGATGACACAGATGGCCTGGTCAAGACTCCTTGTTTTCGAGCACCTGACCTAATTTCTCTTTCAAGTTGATGATCTGCACTGGATGAAGCGCAGATTTCCTTGATTTCTTTTTTAGATGAGACTGACGGCCTCTTCACACAAGCAGCGCCTGCTTGGTTTCCAGATCTCCCATAGCCTTCACCTTCCGCCCCGACTGCTTGAACAATTTCTGAGGCAGATCTTGATTGTGCCTGTGTCTGGCCGGGTGATTCTGTTGAGCGTCGTATGTTCTCAGATGTCAGTGAAGTTTGCATGCTGTTTTGGGCAGTGCCTCTACTATTGGATGCGGCAGCAATGTTGGGAAGGCTATGACTTGATGGCACTTCTTTTGCCGACCCCCTGGCGTGATTTCTTACATTTGAACTTGTACAACCTCTAGCAGCATTTCTTCGTCTATCAGTGTCTAACTCATCACTATCGTCATCACTGCTATCACCACTATAGGTGGAGCTGGAGTCGGAAAACACAACGGACCTAAAAAATCTAGTCATCAACCATTTCTTGCTCTTGTTGTTTTTACTGGTGCCGGCTGCAAGAGCATCAGTGCCCTGACGAGCTGCAGCAGGGGAGGATTTATCACTCGGTCCTACAAAAGTTGTTGGGGCAGACGCTGATGGGACTGAAACAGGTGGATTGTTAGAGTCTTTACAACCTTTTTTATTCTGACGCGGGTCTGGAGCATTCAGGTCTGAATCATCCAAGTCCGAGCCTGACCAAGACGACGAGCTGCTACTGCTTGAGCCGAACAAATTCCTCCACCTTGGCCGGGAAAATCTAGACTTTGATGCGTTGCTACATGGTTGGTTGGAGGCAGCCGCTGCTTTGTCTTTACTTCTTGCCCCTAAAGCTTCTGCTTGTCCTCTGAACTCCTGCCTGGAATTGCCTGCGCTAGCAGAGGCAGTGCCAACTGGCAACGATGACAACGAGGAGGATGTGGCAGTTTGGTTCCTACTTTCTCCACGTAACTCTCTAACCCTATGACCTTTATGAGTCTGTGTAATTTCTAAAGGCGGCAGACTGGAAGCGCGGTTAGAGTCTGAGATGTCTGAAAAAAGATTATTCTGGTGCAAGAATAGAGCTCGTCCTCCCAGTGCATGCTGGGAAAGGTCTCGATGATGTGGCAGCCGTGTAGGGTCGGAAGGGGTGGAGTTTGCCAAGTTATGGCCTGGAAGACTAGAAAGGCTGAAGTGGATTTGGTTCTCAGTTGAGGGTGTCACAACAGAGGAGCTTGCAGAGTCTGGTGCAGAATAGAGAAAACTGTCAAACCTGACACCCAAGTCTACTACATTAGCGCTGTAAATGTTTGCTTCTTCTGATGATGATGCCAAGCCCTGTGGTGTAGGTTCGGATGTAACCCTTGAGGACTGGGACCTATCCAAGAGAGCAGGAGTCTCTACCAATGTGAAGACTGTAGGTAACGATGAAGATGTCTCCGATTCTCCTACCCCATCAGTGTTGCCAAAAGGAGACAATCCCGCTGAAATCTGACCACTCTGGCCTGGTGAACTCTGACCACTCTGGCCTAGTGAACTGGTCCCTAGATCTGCTGACCTAGTTGTAGTATTGCTCTCGCTATCTCCGCTATGGCCGGTGGTGGTGGCAGTCCTGGGGTCGCTGTCCGCCTGAGCAGATATGCCGTCACTTCTCACAGCATTGCTGCCGCGACCCGATAGGGAAACGTCTTCACTGCTCGAGCTGCTTGTGTCTTTAGTCTGGCGATGAGAAACATCGAGAAAAGGTGAGAGTTCAAATTCATACTACATCTATATCCACACAGAATTCATCGTAATGAAAAAAACTAACACATTTTGTAAGGTGATGTGACCTTCTTCATTGTTTTTGCATGTTTCGTTGATTAAGAAAAAAAAAGCTATACTGCTGTGCAACTTTGAATTTTCATTCTTTTTTGCCAAGTTCAGTTTTCATACTTTACGGTAACTGTTTTTAGCCGATTGTGTCTTGGGATTAGTCACATCCAAGTGTTTTGTTTTAACTTGAATTCAGAAAAGACGCTACTCTAAAAGTGTTTCTAGGTCGCCAACTAAAGTGTTGCTCAAAGATAAACCAGCAGACCGAAATCGTCTTGCAGTTGTAGACATAGATTGTATACACAGGTTTTAAAAATAAACTCTAGACAAGACCCAGACTTTAACGGCAGTAAAAAATAATTTACATTTGAAAGAAAGACAGGGCTCAATTTAAGTCGTATATGAGACAGAGATCCAAGGATCAACACCCTAAAGAAAGTTAAAGATGACAAACCAGGTTTTTTATATTGTTATAGAAACCAAATAAAAAATAACATATTGTAACACACTCTTTACAAAGCATTGCAATTTGCATGGCTGCTCTGCATTTATACTTGAAATTTCAATGCAAAAAAACCTGTTGATTATTAACACGGACTTAATTTTTTAACGTCCCGAAATTTTGCAAATGGTTGAAGAGACTTCAGCTTAGTATATTAAAATGGACTCCATCTCAAGTAAAATATTGCATCCATGTGTCCTCAACTTCTTACAACTGTTTCTTGAAGGTTAACCAACCTTCCATGATAACTAATGTGTAATTTACATAGGGTGAGACAAGCATTTAATTTTTTTTTTAAACTTTTAAGGAAAAAAATATTTAATGATTTCAAAAGCCATCGCAAACTGAAAGAAAGAGAACAAAAGTACAAGTAATTCATTTTTAAATTTCAATAAGAGGTAAAGTTCTTTTTAGACATTTAAATAATTTATGTATCTGATCCAGGCGAGAATCTCAGTATCTGTGAAAAAAAAAAGATGTGTTGTTTTGTTCGCCTGAAACTACAACATACATTATGTCAACAAGTTTCAACGTGTTCGATGTCAGCATGTACATACATGTAATTTGAGGAATTCGGCTTTTTCCTGGAGTAGATTTATCGCTCTTTTTCTTTAAATTTTAAAAGAAATAGAACTTTATTTTTTTTCCACAATACTGTGATAACTTTATCACAATTTCTAAAGCTTGGAAGCTCACAAAAATGCATTGTTAAAGAAATATCTTGGCATGTGGACTTAGTTCGTAGGTCGCAACCACTGACTCATTCACACTGAATGCAAGATATATAGTAAAGAATAGGTCATATGTGTAGCAGTTGGTACTAGCCTCAAAAAGGTGCAAAAAATCAAACTGGTCACAGTGAGGACAAACATCCATGCAGCAGAAAAAAGAGAGAAAAATTCCACACAAGAAAAGCTAAGACAGGCAAAATAATAAAGTTTAAAAAATGTCTCCCAACCAAGGTGATTGAGTCAGAAGTCGGAAATTCTGTTTTGAGATATCACAATTTAAAGGTCTATTTTTTTTCTTCTAATTTTAAATATACAAAAACTTAAACATCTTTCACACACGCCTCTGATAAATTTTTTACATTTGGAAGCTTGAAAACACTTTGTAACGTCTTTGTTCATAATAGCAACACCTTTGAATATAAAAATTGCCATATCTGACTTATTGATCACCATGGATGCAAGACAAATATTGAAACTAAAGGAGCCACACATTACAACACAGAATTCAGTAGTCTTCCACATATTGATATAACTTAAATAGATTTTATAAAACTGAAACAATGTAACAGTTTAAAGTGGAAATTATACAATTCAAAATAAAAATCTCTATCTCCCGGTCAGTTTAAAATCCTTATCTCCATCTAGTTCAAAACACCTGCCATTACAAATTAAAGTGTTCATACTGGCATAAAAAATTAATATTATTTCCATTCTATATCTATAATGGCTACAGCTGTATGGCAGAAATGAAGAAATAAAAAGTTAAAAGTCCAAAAAGCATTGCTTGAAAAGGTTTTCATGCAAAAAAAAAACATTTTCTATTTTCCTGCATATTTTTCTATTACAAAATGTAGGTAAGAATTTTAACAAAAAAATGGTAATAAAAAAAAATACGGAAGTTTTAGCGATAGTTTCATTTTTTTTTTTTTT
>BMAT01001600.1:201302-211685 GCA_019649035.1 Elysia marginata | reverse complement strand
AGAGAAAGAGAGACAGACAGACAGAGAAAAGAGATAGAGAGAAAGAGAAAGAGAGACAGACAGACAGACAGACAGAGAAAAGAGATAGACAGAGGGGTTGAAACTTTTGATGTTTCAACCAGATTTTCCTCTTTGAATCAGCAAACGCCATCTACCTGTAAGCTTACATGACAACTACCCTGGTTGTTGGATACAGAACACACCATTCACAACATCAGTCAAATGAATGACAGAGGAGGATAAAACTGACCGGGCATGACTTTTGTGTCTGCTTTGTCTGTCGTTTCCTCCAGGCTTGTAGATTTTCAAACAAGTCACTCTCTCTCTCTCTGTCTCTCCCTTTCTCTCTCTCTCTCTCTCTCTCTCTCTCTCTCTCTCTCTCTCTCCATAGGGCCGATCAGTTACTGTACAGGTACTAGGTGTATCAAAATTCTCTTAATGGTTTTAAAATCGCATGAATTTTTCAGGTGCTCCACTCTCTACTGACAAACTTAGTCGACGAGGCCGCTGTGAACTTGTGAAGTGTTAAGCTGATTACTCTCTCTCTCTCTCTCACTCTCTCTCTCACTCTCTTTCTCTTTCCTATCTGTTTTGTTTTGTAACCCTATTAATTTTTTCACTGCCGCACACCCCCATCAACACTGCCATGTCAGGCCCCTATGCCCTCAGTGGACTGTTCGCCGAGCCATTCATAAATGAAAACGGTTCTAAGAATTGTCAGTCTTGGAGCCCTTAAAATGTAAATTTCATTATATAGTTTTTAAACCTGAACACACAAGGTCAAAATTTTGTGATATTAGTGCCATGTTTTTTCGTTTCAATTTTCATTCTTTTCAATGTTGATTTTAAGAATAAAAACGTAATTTCAAATCAGATTGTTCTAAAATCCGTAACGTGAGAACCGTTGGTGTCAGCAACTACATGACAGCCTGGCCTGGCAACTTTCCAAACGACCTCAACCCCTGGCCCTCTCATTGAGTCCGGAAGTGATGTAGGGAAATCGACCCACTGTGTGCCTGGCTTAGCGAGAGCGTGGAGTTCTTGCGCACGCCGAAGGAAATAGACCTCTAGCCTATTTTTAGAAAATAACGTAAACTTCTTGCTCTCTGAATGGATCGTGCAATTCAAGATGGCCGCAATAGCGACTAATTTATGAGGCCGCCACAAAAGGAAAATGAGCTAGGGGGCGTGATTACGTGACCTACTTTGATTTCATTGGACAGTAGTGGCGGATAGGCTACATTACATACACAGGGTTGAGTGGCGGTGTCTTCAGGCTTATATAAAGAGGGGCGAAACTTATGTAGTTACATGGACAGCACACAACATCACCACATCGCAGGAATTTTGTACTGACTTTGTACACAACCATTCCATTCTAGGTCGACAACAAGACATCGGTACCAAGTAGACCATAGGTTTCTGAGTTATTACGCCAAGAGTTTTACTTTCTAGAGTACCAAAGGTTCGTGTAGAATTTTGAGAAAAAGTGTTTGATAACCAAGATTGTTAAATCTACATCTTATAGATAAGAATTTGATTTCAATTTCCAAAGAGTGAATTTATCGTAAGTTCTATTTCTAAGCTTCGTTTCAATTCGCACTCATCGGGATTCTACTACTACCAAGCTTTTCTGGATTTTTAACGACAGTTGGATATTACACACACGCGAAAAACTGGCTTTTCTTAAAGGATTATCTGGGATTTATTTTTATTCCTCTTCAACAAGAACTAACAAGTCGTCAGTTTATTCATTATCATTAGTTTGAATGACTCGGAGAGAACAGCACGCTTGATAATTTCCTTTTGCGGCTTCGGATAGAAGCTCAACTTGTGTAAGGTCACCTGAGCTTGAATACGGGGTAAGTTGGCTACATCTAGATTCTAGAATCTATGGGCTATTTGTCGTGAATGTTTACGTTTTTCCGAATTGGTTCGTATGTCTATTCAAGTTGCCGCTTTGTGTGTGTGTGTGTGTAAGATTCAACCAGAAACATAAGCTCGGCCCTGATGCACAATGCATTACCCTTCTTTAACCTTACCCACATTTTCTATTTAGAACTAGACCCAGATCTAACTAGTCTATATGATATCTAAGACAGAATCTAGGTCTAGATTTAACACTAATAGATAGATGTAGAGACAAGATAGATCAGTAAATCCTAGGCCGTCTAAACTACTAAGATGTAAAGATGAAAAATACTAATAATCTTTTTTCAATCGTTTACGGTGACTAAAAACAATTTCTTAGTAGAATGACTTTTGATGACTTGAGATATTTTACGTTTAATCTTTAGACTAAAAAACAGGAGTGACATGAAAGGAAAACAAATAAACAAGAAAAATACTATTGCGTCACTTTATATAGATTTCTAGGTCTAGATCTAGATCTAATTCTTATACTAAGACAAAAAAGGTGAAACAGAAGGAAAGCATGTGAAAGAAAGAAATATTTATACACCACCGCGTCACTGAATTCTAAGACTTCCAGTTCACTAAAAGGTCAAACCGGGAAAGTGATAGAATAAACGTTCAATAAAAATGCTACCTCGCCATTTTTTTTTTTCAAAATAACGGCCCTAACTTTAGTTACTGTTACAATAATCAGGGATAAATTTTATCAAAATGTGTGGCCGAGAATACATGTAGATCCAGAATAGATCTCGGCCTTACCTTTTAAGATTCGACTGATCCAATCGAAGTATCTAGATCTAGGTCCAAGCTTTTCAGACGCTCAGTCTAAAACCCACCCACGTTTTAGTATTCATGAGCAACTGCTGTCCCTCAAGACTTTGCCAGGTCAGATAGAATGATCAAATTTACAAATAATATGGGCCTGTTTTCAAGGGTTAAATTTCATTTAAAAAAACAAAAGAAACAAAAATGTCTCCTTGGTTATCTGAACTGTTGAGGTCTGCGCAATTGGGCCTAGTATAAATGTAAATTGTGCACTAAGTTATAATTTCTCAAATATGGATATAAATTTATGCCCTTTTTATCTTTGCTCCTCAGATGCCTTGCAGAGAAACCATAGATATCATGTCTGGCGACCTCGGAGATTACCTGTGCCCGGACCGTCTCCGCGATGAGATGAGCAAAACTGACAAGTCCCTCCTTCTCATCGACTGCCGCTCTCAGTCGGAGTATACCCGGGCCCATGTGCGCGGGGCCATCAACATCAGCCTGCCGTCCCTCATGCTGAAGCGTCTGAAGCGCGGAAACCTCAACATCTCCTCCGTGATTCAGAACAACGAGGCCAAGGAGCGCTTCACCAAGAGTTCCAAGTCCGCCAGCGTGGTGCTCTACGATGAGTGCTCCACAGACCTCAACAGTAATCCCTCCGCCGTCATCAACTTGCTGGTGAAGAAGCTCCGGCAAGACGGATGCCGGGCGTCTTTCCTTCTCGGTGAGTTCGAGGGTTTTTTTGTTTCTAAGAAGATAGATTAACAGAGTACTGGGTTGCGTGTCGATAATCAATTAAGATTCCTTGAAAGATGTTCAAGCCTTGGCATAAGATATATAAGTATCGGAAGGGGGTCTCTCTCATCCAAATATTAAATATTAAAAAAAAAGATATCAACACTTAGAAAATGGTACATATATATTTTGAATGATTTTAAAATATACGCTTGGTTTTATCATTCAATGTTTCATACTGAGCTTGACATTGTAACCCCCCCCCCTCCCTCCCCCTCCCCCTCTCCCCCACACACACACAGACACACACCAGGACCCCTTCTACTCTCCTTGCTTTACGTCCAACGACGTCGTAGGTTTGACACGCTTTTTCTCTACTTACTGTCTAATGGATATGAACTACATGTAGTGCCTTGATCGATTGTATTGACAGTGCCAGTGAATCATTACCTTACTTTAGTTTAAAATGAACTTCTAAAGTGAAGCTTTGTAAAGGTCACATGTAGGCCTACATAGACTGGTGAATCTATACAGAGAAACACACAAAGACAGTGACTGCTGCCTTGCCTGCTGTCGCGTGTCTCTATTTTAATCTTTTAAAAAGTACATTAGTTATATACTGTCAAGACAAAAAGAATACTAAAATTTTTAATAATAATAATAATGATTGTATTAAATTTATAAGAATTTTCTTCAGGATTTCCAGCCTGGGCCTAGTTTAATATTTGATTTCCAAAAAAAAACCAATTAACTTATAACTTTTTATAATTTTTAATTATTATTCAATTTCTTCCAGAAAAAAATTCTTTTTTTAAATATGGTTAATTTATGAACCCAATCCCGCGGACCTAGGTGAAAACAAAGTCGAAACATAATTAATTCGCGCTTGCCTGGACTTTTTAAAATAAAATTTATCTTTACTGTGTGGCGAACACCGAAGTCTACTTTTTGTATATTTGATGTTGAAGAAGCCCTCGCGTGGCATTTGTGAAACTTATAGGCTGAAATGTCTGCTCTGGTGTGTCCCCATCTTGCTTCTAAAGTGCATAAACATACATGTGTTTTTAGCTCAAGATTCAGACCCTCACGCCACATACTTTTAATAACAAAGGAAATTAAATATACGCCGCATCTAATTCGCTTTATTCATACCTAAATAGCAATTAGCCACCCGTATATTAAATATCCTATTATATTTACATACGTGTAGTATTTTTATTCCCGACACAATGCAGATAGGCTATACGGGTTAACGCACGATCTATCTAGTTTTAATACTTCGATCAGCCCCATTGGGGGGGGGGGGTGTTATTCATCCAGCTATTATAGATGTTTTTGTTAACGAACGTTATCATTTCGATCAGATAAAATTCCCTGGCTAGTATTTATAAGTACATGTATGACCTTGCCCCCTTTGTACCGTATCGAAAGTCCTTTCAACTTAGGTCAGGTTTTCCGATCGATTCTGTACTTCGCTGTGGCCATTGTTGGTGCGTGGTTAGTGGGACTGAGTATAGTAACACCCCCTCCCCACCCCCGGCGTCACAGCTCCTGTGACTGACTCACGATCCCCGCATCACGTGGGGTGTACTGAATTCAATTTAGTATTGAAATCAGGGTTGGGATTTCGGATCCTCTTGTCCCCGGTTAGATTAGATCAAGAGGACCTCATTTGTTTTGGAATCAAATTTAGAATCTGGTGTTTGCCTTTGCTATCGGTAGATTATAAAGTTTAGACAGATAAGATAACCCCAGAACGTGTCCCTAGTATACTGTGGTCAGTACATGATGGGAATCGACACTTCGACAGGTCATGCCTCGGTTGGGCTGAGAGATATACATCAAAACTTATCAACCTACATGTAATCTGTAACTCAATATTATCAACTACTTAAACATTAACATTCTAGCTGACGGCGGCCGCGCTCTTGTGTTCCCACTGTACAAGAACGATAACTTCCTCCTATAGATATATTTCGATTAAAAAATTTGTTTTTGTATAGAAATAATTAGGAGTTTGAGTATCAGATTGCAATTCCGATTCTTTTCATCACTTGTGGTCTAAAGATACTTTGGGCTATTAGATTATAAATAAACTTTTCTCTTTGTATATATTCCCATACACGACGGTTTTACAGTTTCATACCGTGGCCATATATTATTTAGGATCTTTTAATTACACATTTTGTTGTAAATTGAATTCATTGCTTTTAAATGTTCACTCCGTTTTCCTGATATTGTATAAATTTAAAAACGCTTTGAGCCTTTGCGGGAAAGCGCTCACTGAATAAATGGTTTCTGATATTATCATAATTGTTAGTATTATTGTCATCATCATCATCATTATTATTATTATTATTATTATTATTGTTATTATCACGCTCCACCAGGGTTGTAGATTTATAGATTTTGTGTAGCCCCACTCCAACTAATTCCTCCCCCTCCTCTTATTGTCTCCTCCCCCCCCCCCTCAGGCGGCTTCTCAACTTTCGAAGAGCGTTTCCCCGAGTACTGCCAGAGTCCAGACCACGACAGCAACATCGTGGGTCTGTGCAACCTCCGCATCAGCCCCATCACCACCAGCTCCACCACCACCACCTCCTCCTCGTGCACATCCAACACCAACGACACCTGCAGCACGTCCAGCCCCATCTCATGCCCGTTCCCCGTGCAGGTGCTGCCCAACCTCTACCTGGGCAGCGCGAAGAATTCCGCCGACCTCGCCCAGCTCCGCCACTACGGCATCACCCACGTCCTGAACGTGACCGCCAACGTGCCCAACATGTTCGAGAACGAGAGCGAGTTCAAGTACCTGCAGATCCCCATCTCGGACCACTGGTCGCAGAACCTCGCCGCCTTCTTCCCACAGGCCATTAAATTTATCGGTGAGTTCATCAATTTATATACACACACTCAAGGCAATAGAGACCTTGCGCGCCGACGACGAGAACGTATGACGTAATTACACCCATAGGTAACGTCCCCCTTAGCGGACCCGTAACGCATAGAATCTAATACTAATGTCACAGTACATTAGCACTTAAGGCTTCCTTGGATCTTAGCTTTTTTTCTTGAATAATCAATTAATCAGGTTTTCTTAGTCTCTAAGCTATGATGCCAGAACTCAAGACTAGGATGGATATAACAGTACATAATTTTATTTGGTTAATAAAGTTAATGGTCAAATACTGTCACTCAAAACAATACTAATTTTACAGTACATGAACACTAAAGGCTTACTCGGAGTTTAGTTTTCTTTCTTGGATAATCATGTTTTCACAGACTGTTAGTTATGATGTCACAACTGAAAACTATGAATGGTGTAAAATTACGTAACTTTATTTGGTTAGTAAAATGGAAAACATCTGTCAATGAAAATTGCAGCTCAAATTCCATAAATAGTAAGCAAAATAGCCTTAGATCAGTAGCAAAAGGGAATCAATAGCTAGACCGGTAGTCGTGAGAATATTGCATATGTATAACGAAGCTGCAAACCGCCGAGTTGTTAGTTTTCTTGGCGTGAGGAACTACAACAAAAAGTTGAAATTATAATCCGTATTTTTCCGCCGCGCACTTTCTTACTTCAAGTAAATGAAATTTTTTTTATCCGATTTTAATACCCCGCTCCTCTTGCTTCTACTACCGATACCGAAAAATAAAAGGGGGACTCTTTTTCCCATAACTTTGCGTGATGTGTTTACTGCTCGGTTTCTATGGTAACAAGAGATGCGGCAGTCACACGAACGCCGCCTACATAGGCCTACCGCTGTGTCTGATTCTGTGAATTACAGACTTCCTAGAGTGGAAGCCACAAGAAAAAGTACAAACTTGAACATCCCGTGGTTATTTTTGGTACCTAAAAAAAAGGTTTCTTTTTTTTGTTCGGGAAAAATTACGTCTCAACAATTATAGTGCAAATAAATTTTGTGTGTGTGTGATTTTTTTCCGAATTCGCTAGTGTAAACAACATTTCAAGGGCATTGAGGGTTGTTTTTTATGATAGCTGGATGGGTCGGCGTTTTGCTGTCTCGCGTGATGGTCTTAAGAGGAACAAGATAAAAAACTGATTTAAAGTGCAGTGAAGTTTTCACGAGGGGAGGGGGGAGGGGTGGAAGGCGGGTTGAGATTTTAGAACAGTAGGGGTACGGGGTGCGCGTTTTTAGCAGACAGACAGCAACTAATTCTGGCCTACATATACATTTTTTTACCCTTTTGTAAATGTCAATGTATAGCAGTTTACCTAAAAGCCAGTAGCAGCACCGCTACGAAAGTCATGGGTAGTTTGTTTTTTTATTACTGGCAACCACATTGTCCGGAATTGAGGCTGATTAGAGTTTTTTGTTGAAACCTCATAGGTCATGGTGTGGAGTCTTCTTCCCCTCTCACTCTTTCGTTTGTTTGCTTGTGGTTCTTTTTTTTTACATGTATATAAAACTGGAGCACGACTACTTCTAATGTCAGTCCTTAGTCAGTCCATACCCAGTTTTACAGCCCTATTCATCGCGTCTAGGCTTATCTTATCCCCCCCCCCCCACCTCTCCCCTTGAGGAAACCCGAAACAGCAGCTCAAGCCTGGCTCAACTCAACAACGTTTTGTTTACATTGCCTGGGAGCTGGCATTTGTAATGTGTGTGTGCGTGTGTGCGTACGGCCTTGTGCGTGTGGCGTGTTACCATTTTTTCCACCACTCTGTTGGCTCGGCGCCACGGCACGCAGTAACGTTGATGCTTCGACTTCTAAGTTGGACCAGTTCGAGTGTTGGTTGATGATAAGAGTTAAGACCTGTGCCGTCGTCCCCGCCTGGAACTAAGAATAGATCTTCAGACCCCAGTCACGTTAGTACACGACTGTAGTGGCTTACTGGTCGTGGTGAATCTCACTTCTGTAGGATGCCGACTGAGAGTGGAGCTGCTTTAGTTATGCGTAGACTATGACCGACAAGAGTGGCTTAGAGAGTGCTGGCTGGCTCTCTTTCGCTAGATCTGGATCTTTAGTGCCAGAATGAGATGTTGGCGCCAGAGTTATTTTTGTTCGTTTTTTTTAGTAAACATTTAGGCCACACTACAGCTCTGAGGAGAGTAAATACTGAAGAAAACTAAAGGGTTTTGAATAATTATGGTAAACCGTAAAATCGCCCCTGATGTTTATGCACCGTAAAACAATGTTCTGTATGCTGCTCTTTTTTTTTTAGTTAAAAACAGCGGGGAGTTTAGAAAACTGGCTTAGGGTCCAAGTTATTCGTGTGCTGTTTTTCACCCATCGTGTTCGCTCACCCTTCTATTAGGAAAGATAAGTTGGTTGATAATATTATTCAGGCCGAGGAGCCAGTAGGGCTACAATGTGAGACTTGAATGTCGTAGGTCACAACACTTGGTTCCGAGTCCATGATAAAAACTCTAGATCTAGGCCACTTCAACGACACATAAAAAAGTTTTGTTTTACTTTTATTCAGTCCCATCTTTTATGATTTCGGTCTAACCATAGCTTTAGATTAGACCAGTAGTCTTTTATCAGATAACCCTGTGCTCCCGTTGTAACTGTAAACCGCAGGCCAGCCGTCGTGCAAATAGACACTAGCGATTCTTATCACAATAGTTGTGGGTCTGTGTTCGACTCACACGAAATGGGGTGTCGGTAGCAGGCCAGGCAACAATTTGAGGTCACTCGACCGCGGCATACAGCTACAGTCATGTACTCAGATAGGCTAGATCTAGCAGTTAACTAAGCTAGCAAGCGACTCCAGAGGCACTTGACTTGGTTGACCCATGTGTCTCGACAATACAGTGTAGATTCTATAATTTTGGGCGTTAACCGAGGGCGCTCCAGATTGGCTACTTCCGCTGTAGCATCTCAGTCTCCCGCCTTTGTGTATGTGATGCTTGGTGTTTGTAGTGCTGTAGAATAAAGAATTAATCACCAGTTGTAACGTGACCTGAGGCTCGGCTATGGTGCTCACTTTGTTTGGTTGTTATCTTCAAATACTCTGAGTTATACGCGCCTCCCAACAGAGAACGTTACTGACTTCATTTTTACTGTTTATTTATTTCTTGTCCATACATCAGGTTAGATAAATTATGTTTCACAATTTGTGTCGAAAAAGGAAATTGCGTATAATTAATTGTCACGTTTTTCCTTTCGTTTTAAGTGGAACAGAAGACATCTAAATAAAAGTCTGGTAGAAAGAAAGCTGATCATATCAATGTGTTTGTTTTGACTTTTTCTCTACCAGCGTTACTACTGCTGAATATATTTATCTGGGCTTCCCACTTGTTCTCATGCTGTTTGGTATGGAAATGCACTTGGTATAAAAACATTCACGGTCTAATAGTAATACTAATGTCTATTTTCTTTCTTTCTTTCGCGTGCTCTTTCCAGACCTAATAGTAATACTAATGTCTCTTTCTTTCTTTCTCATGCTCTCTCCAGACCTAATAGTAATACTAATGTCTATTTTTTCTTTCTGTCTCGTGCTCTCTCCAGACCTAATAGTAATACCAATGTCTATTTTTTCTTTCTTTCTCGTGCTCTCTCCAGACCTAATAGTAATACCAATGTCTATTTTTTCTTTCTTTCTCGTGCTGTCTCCAGACGAAGCCCGTGACAAACAGGAGGGCGTGTTGGTTCACTGTCTGGCTGGCATCAGTCGCTCCGTGACGGTCACCGTGGCCTACCTGATGAGCCGCGAGAAGATGAGTCTGAACCACGCCTACGACCACGTCAAGCGGTGCAAGCCCAACATTTCGCCGAACTTCACGTTCATGGGTCAGTTGCTGGACTTTGAGAAGTGCCTCAACCACAGTGGTCAGTACAGCAAGCCCTCCTCGCAAGGGGGCCAGCAACAGGGGAATAACAACGAGGAGGACGAGACAGACTCAGGAGAGGACGATGAAGTCTTGACCAGCGACTCGGACAAGTTGAGCAGTTTAAGTCCCACCAGTAGTAATGGGAGTCCGATTTGATACCTGT
>BMAT01001600.1:128433-138549 GCA_019649035.1 Elysia marginata | reverse complement strand
CCACGGGGCATTCCGACAAGATCTCACTGCTCGGGTCACCAGGGGGGCATGGTTGTCCAAAGTTTCTCTCAGAATGGCGTTGAGAGTGTCGGCCTGCATATCTGATGTTTGCAGGGCGCGAGTAATGTCACTTTTAAACTCTTCCCTGTTGATAGCTTTTAAATTTCTTGGAATTCGTGGAATTTGATTTCCTTGGAATATTGCTGTCATATGCAGGATGTCTATGATTTGTTACTAAGTCAAGTTTTACAAACAAATTTTAGATGAGTAAAAGAAGCAAAGCTTGGAAAAGCTGAGAATACATTTGCACCATTGTGTATTTGGATTTATTCTGTATTTGGTCAATTGCAGTAGCATTTTTTTTTCAGTCAGACTTTGGCAAACTTGTGAATATGATAAATGCTAAGGCTATTCACTTCTAGAAATTATACATTTTTAGTCAAATTTCATCATGAATACCTAATTGTTTAGCTTAAAGGTTTATTGTTTTATTACTGCCTTTTAATGATGTCAGGCACAAAAAAGGATATAAAACTTATCACTTGTGGACTACAATTTTTTTGTCTATGCTTATTTTTTTAGAGAAAGCTATGGGTTGTTGTTTTTTGGGGTTTTTTTTTTTTGTAAAATACAAAAATGATGACAGGTCAAAGCTATCAATTTGGAATGCATGTACTTTATGTGTTTTATTACGATACCTGCAACTTGCATTTATATCTAGGTGTATGCGTTGCATTGAGTAATCAGCATGTATTCATTTTTCTTTCGGTAATTTTTGCACAATGGAAAGTTATTTCCAACTAAAATCGCTTGACATGAATGTTTTGTATTTTTACTATAAATTTAATGAATATAGATAAATGTTTGTTCTTAATTTGCGGTAAAAATGGTTTCATGAATTAGTAACAGTGAAATAAAATGAGAATGGTCTTTTGCCTTTTGTTTTTATTTATACTCTAATAAAACTCGCTTGGCAGAATTCTTAGTAAATAACACTTAGCATGGTCTTTGATTATACAAATTCATGACAAACAATTCAGTCCACAGCTATTGATGAATAATCTAAAATTTGAGTACTGTTTAGCAGCACATATCAGTATACTATAACTCAAAGTGTTCTTTCTAAATAAAATTGGTTCAGCTAATCTCAACTATAATGAGGCTTTCGATAAAATGTATTTAAATATATACAAAATTTAGAATAAAAAGTCGGGCTATAGACCTAAAAGAAGACATTTTTGAAGACGGTCAATTGAATGTTAGCATGTGACAGAAACACATGGCTTACTTGATTAATTTATTCTTTTTTTTTAATTTAAGAAATTCAAACATCTACAACTCCAAAAGTAAATCAAAATAAGTTGCGCAGTGCCATTTAAAACTAGAGGCAATTTAGAGGTTTTGACTCCTTTCAGAAACAATCTGCTTTCTCTTTCTTAAGGGATACAAAACTTTAACAAAATATGGAAATTTGTTCTTCAATTGTTTTTTCCATTGTTAAATCATATGTGTACATTAATATTACGGGTAACAAAATCCAAGTTACAATGTCCAAAACTGAATTCTCATCATACATTACAGAAGAATAAAAATGTATAATCTGAATATGGTTTGAGTTAAATATTTTGATTATCCGGAGTCGAAGCATGAGATTGAGAATTAGACTGTACCTGGATATTACAGTGGAAACCTCCAAAACCAAAGTCTGATAATCCGAATTACTCATAATTTAAAGTTTTCTACCTTCAGTATTTCTTTTTCTTCTTTGGCTTTGTTAGATTTGAATTCATAATTTGAAGTTCATAAGGTTCAACCCTCTTAATTTTAATTCATATTGAGGTCTACAGAAGGTTTTCCTTCTAATCCCTAGCAGTTTTACTTCTCCAAAGCATGAAAGTTTTATGATAAACACTCGCTGCACCAAGTTGCTATCCTAAAACCTAAGCAGAAGTGTCTATGGCCCATGGAATAAGTTTGTTTTTGCATTTGTGCAAGGATGGGGTTAGAGATTAAAGTGCTATAGAAATGAGAAGTGGCTTACTAAACTATGAATAGTTACCGTCCCTGGAGTATAATTTGAATCCTCTTGATTCAAGTTTTTTTCTCATTCTGAAGAGATTCAAATTGTGAGGTCTTCACTGTAGTGTGTTCTATTGCTGGTAAGAAATCTGTACCTAAAATCATGTTTGCTTGAAGATGAAGTTGCACATGCTTTTGATCCACCCTCAATTCCTGTATTTAACATTCTTTTAAAATGTCTTCTTTTTAATTTATAAGAAAATCTACTTATGTAGTATGAAAACATTAACCACTGTCAGGTCAACACACCAAAGCTCAAATGAAGAGATAAAAGAGATAAGTTGGGGTGTCAGAATAGAAAGATCATAGCCTGTAAGCCAAGCCTTAAAATCTTGGACGTAAGCCTTTTGGAGTTCTTAGAGTTGATGTGAAATGTTTGAACAAGTTGTTAATGTTATAATGTTTGTACATATTGATTATTTTCTTCACCATAACTACAAATTAATTTGAGGAGGCAGGTGGGCAATTCTTGTAAAACCTAATGTTGTTGTTAGATCTTTCTCTCAGCTGTTTGTCAACGGGATGGTCAGTAAGAAGGATGGGGGAGGGCAGGTGTGCACTTGCAAGTCTGTGCTTGACTTTTATGTAAACAATAAAGCTGACTCAGCATGGCAAACCCTTTGTTGAAATGATGCAACCTGTTGGAGTCAGCTGTGGTCAAGTCTTTGTGTGTTCAATGAAAATGGTGTTTACCTGAAATCGTCACTCACTCTTTGCTTCAGTAATGGTAATATGAGCAATAAAGCTAAGTTTTGATAGATTATCTAATGGTAGACAAAGCACATCACAGTTCTATTAATACAGTTTCACAAATCTGAGATAGACTTGCTTGGAAAATCAACTTTAAATTCTGGATAGTCATTGAAGAGGAGTAAGACTGGGCAAAAAATAATTAACTTAACTCAGACATTTAAAATTAAATGTCTAAGCTGGATCAATGCAGTTGTTTTTTTAACGATAGAAATATAAAAAATTGGCCTGGAACTGGTTCCAGCAATTTAAATCAACACAAAAAGGATCAGCCCATTCAAGTGCAAAAATGTTGAGTCCAAAGAAATAGCACTGTCCAATCTTAAGCCAAAATTCATGCACGTCATACACACATATAATAAAGAGACACCTGTGGTTTCAGTTGGAATGCATTTATTATATAATCAAAAATTTGTATTAAAGACGCATGCTCTTTAAACACAGCTGAGTGTTTCTGAAGGGTGAGTTTTTAAAAGCCAGCATGCTTCAATATTATTTTTGCATTCATAAGAAAAATCTGAAATCCAAATAACCAATACTCTTCTATTACAGAAATCTGACTTGCAATGATTGTATAACAAAGATTCCTTTTTTAAATACTCCTCCTGAAATTTGAATCAATGCAGTGAAATCCTGATAAGCCCCACACAGTGAGAAAAAAGATGTATTGATTTTTTCACAAAAGCTGAACTAAACTTTATGAAAAAAAGTAACAAGGAATACAATATGGTTGACAATATGAAAGTTTCTCTTAGACTTTAAAGGAATTCAAATGTATGCTGATCAACATACTTATGAACAGACAGTTAATATATGAAATCAAAGTAATTACAAAAACGCACAGTCATTGATTAAAACACTATTGCGAACTGAACAATATTTGTAATTACAGGAATAAAGGTTGCAAAAGAGTAGCAACCAGTAGAAACAATATGACAAATAGATACTTCACTGTGTAAAAAGTGTAGAGTTTAAAGAAATTCATTCACATAAAATTTTTATAATTATACCAATATGCCTACTCACAATTAACTTTTATTTTGATAAATTCTTCATTGTAATTAATGTTTCTTCAAAACAATATGATTGAACATTAAAACCAATTAGTAGGTTTCAACTAATTATGCACTGCACTCTTTAATTTTGACAAGCATAATTCTCCCCGAAAACTAGAAAAAGCGAAAGAAAAAATACAAGTAGTTGCAACGTTGGTACGTTTTTCTTTTATTAAAAAAGTAAATGTGGTTGGTTACAATGTTTTCTCCTAATAAACATGGTAGGATTTTTTTCTTTACCTATTTCAGATTGCTTGAGCATGTACAGAATTCAGTTATTAAGAATGAAAAACATTTTCATACCTGTCAAAATTTTTAGTTCAATACTTTTAAAGGAAACTTTTGCTTTAGTCAACCACTAAAAGAAATCTTATCTTGATCTCATCGTTTAAATCAACTCCTGCTCTATGGTAGTTTAACATTTTGGTCCCAAGGTCCTAACTTAATCCAGTATTCACCACTGAGGTGATAAGGTTGTCAACATTCATACACAGTCATCTGCACTCAACTCAATCTCAATTTTTATTTGATAAGTTGACATATATTTACACATAATAGTTTATACATCTCAGTCTTGAATATTGGCAACTCACCCAACAAAAGTAGAATGTACAGGAAATGGAACAAAATTTAGCATACACAGCCATTAATACATACTGACGGATTATATCTCTACTCTAATTAAACACAATCGCTATGTTTCGTAAATAATGTTTATTAATGAATCTTATGTTTATTACACTGCATCTTGAAGATTTGTCTGAGAACTGTTAAAAAAAAAAAAAATCACATTTCACAAGTGAACACGTCTTGACAGATTGTGTGTGTGCTTTATCAAGATCAAATATGACGAGAATATTTGATTTCATTCAAGGGCACTGATGGATAGAACAGGTTATTATGAATCTATACGTAAAAAAATGAATATCGCATGAAATTATTTAAGAATTCTAAACACATGTCAACCAAAAATTGTAAGTGATTGGTAATTCTATATGAGAACACAATTAATGGCTTCCTAAATAAAATTACTAATGCAGTTCTTTAAAGACATGTAGCAGCAGAAAATGTTAATGGTTGGAAATATATAAAAAAAAGTTTTTAATTCCAGGTCTACTGATTGTGAGAAGTAATAAGCAACATTTTTAAACCCAACTGCACTGAGTCAGACATAGCAAAAAAAGGAGCTGATAAAGACTTTCATATTTTACAATTTAGCTTAGTGGTATTACAAGCTTGAAAGCACTAAAGTTTTCAATTAAAACTGCAGAAATTGCTAAGTTGATATTTCAGAAAATGTTTTATCTTAAATGAATTATCATCAAATTTTAAACTATTTAAAAAATTTCATATAATTTACATTGGATTTATCAAATGTCTTATTCTTTTATAAGTTTAATGTTTAGACCTAAAAAATTATTACTGCTTTGATATCTTTGAATTTATGCTACTTGTATATTAGAAGAGATTAATGTTTTGAGAAAAAGTGAAGACACTTTCCACAAATAGGCAACTTTCAATGAGCTTTGTTGTAAAAAAAATTATATTGGTTTTTTTTTTAAGCAACATGTTACATGCCATGATAATCTAGACCACAAAAAGAATAAATGGACATTTAAACAAACCAAATTGTTCTCATTTACGGCTAGATTTGTCTAGTTCAGACATAGCACCAGTTGGCTAACACCAAAGAGCACCACTTTGGTAATTAAAATTGACATCTGTGACCACTGAAACATTTCATTACATACCTGAAGTCCTCCTGAGTCCAGCAATGCGCACACATATTTTATAGACACATGTAGCCTGTATCAAGCTGTTCAATGTACAAATAAAAACAAGTCAATGGGAATAATCAATATATCATTATATGCCAGCCCATTAAATATTTATGAAAGACAGAAAGAAGTACATGTATAATAATGTGAATGACCACAGCAGAATAATTGTAACAGCTGCCAGACAGTGAACACATTCTCTTTACTTTTGGTGTGTGCATGTGTGGTAGCAGTTGAAAGAATAGGTTTAACCAGACATTCTCATACTGTGAGGGTGATTGGAATTGACAATGTTAAATTGGCACAGAGCTCTCACATTACTTATCACATTCAAACCAAGTAGTTTACCTCTCTTTAAGCACTTTATCAGATTTTGCATAGCCAGGTAAGGTGCGATTGAGACTTTCCTCTTTGATGTTGTTGGTCAACAAGATAAAAAAAGCTGTCATATGGACCTGACAAGCTAGTTTGACATACCTATCAAGTCCCTTGATGAACGTACATGCATGCATGTACATGTTTTGTATTCATTTTTCATTACTTAAGTAATGGAGATTTTATCCAGCTCAAAGTCTAGCGATAAATATCACAGCAAATCAAAGTCAATGACTGGAACACAGTTAGTTGCTGAGAAGCTACAGCTTTGATGACATTTTGTGTTAAAGAATAATTATTTGTTTTTTTTCTTAATTGCTGAATAGGAGTAGCAGATTTTAAGTACTTTGGCTCAGGCAGTAGTTTGACAATTTCTCTCATTGTAAGCGAACAAGGTGTGTCTGAGTTTGGTCTCAGATAAAAAGAAAGGGTGGTTTTTTTGTTTTAATGATAACATCCGTCAGTGACTTAAAACAAAATACAGGTCATAACAGGATTATCACAAAGTCAAAGTTGGCCTTTTTAAAAATTTCTCAATGCTTTGTGTTTTGTCCTGCAAAGATTGATACTCTCTGTCTGTCTGTCTGTCTGTCTGTCTCTCTCTCTCTATCTCTCTAACCCTCCCCCCTCTCTCTCTATCTCTCTCTTAACAGTTCTTCTTTTGTTACCCATAAGAAAAGAGCAGATTATCTCGTCAGAAAGCAAATCTGTTATAGAGGTGATATAGTTTTGAGTTCTTTAAATTCAACTTTAAACAGAAACCAGGGTAGACAAGACAGTAATCTGTCCTGTGCTATCTTCATGGCTCTCTGCTATGAAAAGTAAAACCTTAGTGGCTTTCAGGGCTATAGCATGTCTGCATAGTCTTAAATTTCACAGCAATGGCACAGTCATTAGGAGGAGAAGTGGGGTGACTGGTGGTCTTCTCTCTAAGCTGATCTTCTGAGGTTCCTGCCACTGACAGCCAACCCTAGTAGATAATTGACCACGCCCGACTGTCGCAACACCTGTTCTGCCCCCTTGCACATCATCTCAAGTGGGTCACTGGCTGCCTGGTTAGTCGCCGGAGCAAGCAGGGTAGGACCAAAGATGGTTGATAGGTTATGGATAGACATTTTGTTCTCTCCAACATTCCTGGCCACCCTGGAAGAAGTGAAAATGTTGAGGAAATTACAGCTAACCCAAAAGTTTAACCCAAAGCACATAAAAAATTAAGAAGACAAGGCACTGATGACAAAATTATTCAAACTTCTGCAAAAAATATATATGTGAAGTGTTACAAAATTCAACACTAATGTTCTTTAAAAAGAGGTAAACTCAAAGAAATGTTGCATAATGTGAGCAGAAGATTGTGGATTAGTGGTAGCAAAATAAGACACCTCTCAAAGTGCACTGTATTCACATACAATATTTTATGCAATATTTATATGCTTATTTGGTCAACCTACATATCATTTTTTAAACTTCTTTATTTTTCAATTTGTTGAAGTATTATCATCAATGCTTACCATTTATTCAACCCTTTTCTTTCATTTAACTTTTACAGTCAATTTCATATATAATGGTTAGGCTTTTGACAGCGATTTCAGTCATAACAACACTTTTCTGTGCCCCTTTTTTCTTCTAATAAAAATCAATAAACTTTGACTGGTATAAAGGCACCGCTGACCTTCATTTCTGCTAAAATAGCAATTTCAGTGGGTGAAGCTAAGAACTAAACAGGCAGTGAGAAAGCACAAATTGTGAGGCCTAATCTCAAAAACACTCCCAGTAACTTATCTCAAGTCTGTCTGCAGTAATTTGTGCCCTAGATTCATGGTTCGGTGGTCATTTCATTCACACCAACAAACACACTAGATCAGCCCTTTTGCTCTGTGGTAGCCTCATCCTTAATGCCACCTGCACAAGGCCTACCTGAGCGCCTGTGTTGATTACAATACCATCTAGTGATAATAAAGCATCAGTTTTTTGCCCTTCCCCCTAGCCTAGCTTTGCAAGTGAATCACTTTTTCTCCTAACACCTATAAAACTAAACTTGATTTTAAAAAAACAAGTGATAAAACTTTTGGCCTCTATTTAGTATGGGCCACGCCTGATAGTCACCCAGGCAAGGGGAGCAGCCTTTGCTTAAGGCATGTGAATATGACTCAAGCCTCTTTTTCTGCTACTAGGGAATGTTCATAAAGCATTAAATTTAGTTGCCTTCATCGTCTACTATTGCAACGTCACTTATAAAAATGTCCCATTTGTGTGGTTATATCAGAATTCTACTGTAACTGAATTTCCTTTTTTATACAGGGTAGCAACTTATAAAACCATAAGCACTGTAATCAAATAAAACAAACTGATTTCAAACTGCATTAATTTTTGTGTGTATATTGCCCCTTTTTGTTATTAATCTTTGGTCATCATGCTATCTTTTAAACCTTGCAGATGCAAAATTTTTCATATTAGTTTCTTCAGCAGAAATCTTAAGTTTTACTCACTTGATAAGATGCTCCAACAATGTAACAATAGTGTAATAATTGGTATCAGGTAGACCATGAAGAAGCGAGAGCATACATTGAGCTTTAGCCTCTTCATCTTTTAGTTCTGAAAGCAGAGGAATTATATGGATGGTATGAGATAAGAGTAATTTTCAGTCAAAATAGAACATACTGTGATCATGGACGGAATTACCAGAGAGTAATCAAGATAACAATGATTATGTTAATAATGGTTGGACTTTGATAACAAGAAGGAAAATCAAGGTGTTTAAGTTTTAAATATTTACTAGTGAAGGAGCGCAGTGTAGATCTGTAGTTACTATTTTTAGTGAAATATAAAAAAAGCTCCATTTATTCAAACAAACACTTTGAAACAACTAGAATCATATTGTGAAACAGCAATCACTTCTATGGACAAGCCAAAATGCCTGCTTCACTTAACTTACTTAGTGTATCAATAAAGTTTTGATAGCAAGCCTCAGTAAATAATGGCTCTGGCAGCTCACGGAAGTACAGCTTGAGAATGCCTGTAACTGCATTTATATCAACATCACCAAGAGCTGCTGCTCCACTTCGAATATCTGGATTGAAAGAGAGATAGTGTCAGTACAAGCAATACCTAAAAGCAAATAAAAAACACTCAAGAATTGTTTACTCACATCACTGTTTAGTTTTTCTTACTCAAGACAAAAAATATTGACTGTATAATATTATTACCCATGATTTTTTTATCGTGGTGAAGATTACCCCTTTTAGCTTGAGCCTGGGTGGCTCTGAAAAATTAAATGTCCTCAGCTTGTATTTAAGTCAATTTCAGTCGTATCATATTTAATTTTACAGTCATTGGCTCTAGAATTGCCCAAAAATTACGTCCTAACTGAGTTAAAGAACTCAACCATGTCAATAGTTTATTATTCCTGTTTTAAAGCTGGACACAATACTCACTTTTGTCAAAAAGCTTCTTAATACGTTGAAGTTCTGAAGTGACGCCAGATACTCTGTAAATACCAATTTCATCCAAACCTGCAAACAAATTTTTGGATAAGAGTTTGAAAAGTATAGTGAAATAAACTAAAACAACATATCTTCACAAATAATGAGGGCTTTACTGCATTACTTTACATTACGTTTTAATTGGTTATGGTTTGATTAGTTGATTTAATTTTTCGCCATAATTCAGAGTCATAATCATAAAAAAAAATTGATTTTTCATTCGTCTGCTAAAAGATCTTCTTTACATGAGCGAATTCTGAGCAACAAATATGTTTGGCATTCACTTGTTGCCACTCAAGTTCAATTCTCCACTTTTCTAGCCTTTTTTTTATCAGACTTCAAAATAAATATTAGACATAAATGTATGTTCCTTTGTTCCCTCTCTTTCTGTGTTTCTCATTCTCTCATTCTTGATGTTCCTTGTATTTTGTTTTTAATTCAGCCCTTGAACTATTTTAGACAAGTCAAAAAAATATTCCATGCGTCAGGTGTTATTAAATCTTTCATAGACCTCCTCTCATCGGTCTGTTTTAACTCACTGACTACCAGCTATGTGTACCAGCCATTTCGGAGGTATTTTTAAAAAATCACTGTAATTTT
>BMAT01001600.1:110231-125465 GCA_019649035.1 Elysia marginata | reverse complement strand
TCAATATATTATTATTATTATTATTATTTTGAACAAAAAGCTCAACAGTCATGATTGATTATGCTTGGTAATTAATGAAACGATGATGACACCTAGGTATACATGTATATATATGATTAACATTGCCACAATATGATTCTAGTTCTCCATTGGACATTTAAAGATTTGTAAAAGCAAAGCAATATAACGCAGTGCAGAAAACTATTTAGATATCTTAAACATGACCAGAGTTATTGCATTTGGAAGATTAGGGATCAGGGAGACCCAGTGACAAAGAAAATTTAGACAAAAGCATTTAAAGATTTTATGTTTAAAAAAAATCAATCAGAATACCAACCCGTTCTCTAGCTGAACATCACTTTTTATTTCCAGACATCATCTTTTAAATAGTTTCAAGGTTGCATATAAGGAAATACATCATAAAATTTTAATACATATCACTTTAGTTAAATTTTGGTCATGAACTAGGCTCCTTGATATTAAAAGTCAATTTCATCAATTTGAATATCAGCCCAAGTGAATTCATTTTATGTGGGTGGGGATTATGTACATGTATCTTAGTTACAAAAAAATCAGCTGTACCAGAAAACACATAAAAGAAAAAGACTTGAAAATGTTTCGTTAATCAGATAATTCAAGTTTAGAACACTTACCACAGTCTTCAGTGAGCCCATTCATTTTGTGTATAGTAACATTCAATGTTCCTGTCAAGATATCCTCATCTGTAAAAAAAATATATATATACATATATATATATAAATCGCCAATGAAAAATCACAGGCTGCAGGAACTGCTTTGGTTATGATCAATATCATTTACTTAACAAGCCATTTTTCCAAAGGTTTTTCTTGGTCATTGGTACAGAGAGAATGAAATAACTGCTGACGGATATGATACTAAAATAGAAAGAAATACTTAAGGACTTTTGTTCCTGCTGAAGAAAATGACTTTTTTATTTTTAATGTTGTAAGCTTAATGCTATCTTGCATACCTTTTTGCAAAAGCACAGAACCAATTTTGTTGACTTGAGGAGTCTGAAAAAAACCAAATATAATAAACATGTAAAAAAAAACTTAGAGTAGGCAAGCAAGGCACATGGTTGTTTGACGTGCCATTTGCTGGAGTTTTGGTATATTTTATATTAAATCATTAACTCATTGACTGCACTGTGTATGTATGTCTTACATGCTGCTCCCTGACTGGTTCAATGCCCTGTGTATGTACGCTGTACATGCTTGAGAAAACAAGTTTTCTACATGTTTACGAAAATTCTAGATCTAGATCAAGATTCTATAAATATATATTTACTTAAAGCCTAGCTCTATTTTCTACAGGTCTTATTCAAATTTTAGATGTAGATCTAAACTGACCCTCTCTACCTATCTGCGTTTAAAATTGTCTTAACACACAGCGGGGGAAATTTATGTAGCAGCCAAGGGGCTAATAGCCTACATCTGTATTTGATGTATAAGATCATTAATTGTCATAATATATATTGACATCATCCTTAACATTGTGGAAAGTGAAAAAAATATGGTTATAGTTTTCCACAGTCAAAAGTAGTCTCAACACTTTACATATTTCCTCCAGCAGGCGGATACACACCAGAGCAAACTCAAGTCATATTCCAGAGCATATTACAGTACGGCTGCCTCTTAGGGGCTCAAATACTAAAATTCCACAAATTTAAAGTACTGACTTTAATAGGAACCTACTTTACAGATAATTGGACCAAGGAAAGTGTACATAAATTGCTTATCCAAGTTAATTATAACATGAGCTGTTGTTAGAAATCAAACCTGTAAACACCGGATCATGAGTCTGACGAGCAAAACACTGAGCCAAGCTGCTCCAATCCTTTCAGATAAGCCATAAAAACCCTACTGTTTTATAATGCAATTATTGATTAGACACATTCAGAGATGTGTTTTGTACAAAACAAAATAATCTATAACATTGTGGCCCCCAATTTTTTTTCCCGAAGTTATGTGATTGGTGTTGAAGGAGAGCTCCGAAATAAATTATGTCTACTCACCTCTTTAACACTGTTGATGAGATCTTGAACAAATATAGAGCTCATCACTGGAGCTTGCTGGGAATTTCTTGAGCCTGCAAAAAATTACAATTCGTTAATTATCATTACCAAAAAAGTTTAAAAGTTTTTCAAGATGAAAAGGAACACCAAAGCAAGTGCAAACCTGCCTCTGTTGCCAATAATAAAAATGCCCTTCATTCTATGATGATCTATAGAAATCATGATTTAGCCTGCTGTTTACCAAAATAAATATTTCACGCATCCTATACAATTTTTTTTTTTAATTTGAGTTATGACATCTTGAATTTTTTCTGCCAAGACCTGTGGACTTGTTGAATAACTTATGCTCACTTACTTAAATTTCCAAACATTGCATAGTGTATGGCAGTGAAAAGGTTGGAGTTTTATTTAGTTCAACTTATTTTCAGTTACAACCTTTAAAAAAACCAAAATCAGAAAATAATGTTCTTCCAGTAGCTGGTCCTTAACTTCAGTTTGGGGTGATTTTATTTTCACATATTTCTGTTTGCCAAACCTCAATAAATGTTTCACTGTTTTGTAACTGTTTAATTTTCAATCAAAAAATTGAGCAAATACAAAAAAAAACATACACAATGATCGTATTGTCTCCTTCCATTCTTCTCGTTCATAGTCTGTGGTCATGAGAAGAGTGTAGATTTTCCCACCATTTAGCGATGCTTTAAACGGCAGTTTGGGCGATGCAAGAATCAGCTGAGCTTCCTATGTAGAAAAAAATAGAGAGAGGGTCTATGAATGAGAAGAAAAGGGCGCTAAAATTGCAGGGCCAAGATCAAACTGAAAAAGTCTGATGGGAAATGGGCGCATTACTTAAATGAGGGAATAAAGTTACAATTCTTGATACAATATTTAATTTCTTATGCGAATAGGTAACTGGTAATAACTTTAAATTAAATTGCTATATTTAAGTAATTTCTTTGTCTTGTACAAGATATAGTAGTTTAAAAAAAAACTATTTCTTTACTTACATATTGGCTTATCTTCTTTCTTAGTTTCTCCACTACACGAGTTGCCCCACCTAGACTGACTAGAGATCGATGTTTCTGAAAGGAACATATTACAACAAAATAGCATGTCAATCATATGCATTAAAACATCCATCTTGCAACCAATTAATTGAGGCAGATGTTCCAATTTTCAAATAACAAAGTATTGAAATTAAAAATGCACTTTTTAAGATTTCAAACGTTGAAAATTGCATGAAATTATCAAAATCTTATGGGTAGATATTATAATTTCTTGTCTTCTATTTAAAAAAAAAAATAGAATTTTTTGCACTGTGCTTCGGGTTTGGAAAAAAGGCTAAAACTCTCAATGTGTGTTGATTGGTAGGGTAGTGCATCATTATAGGGACATGCATCAGAATCTGGTGATTTTCAGGCTAAATCATGGAGAAATAGTTTTTTTCGATTTTTTAAAAGTTTTCTGCTACATACACTGACCAAAATATTGAACTAGATAAGGCACAGAGAGACTGCACTTCATCAGGCTATTTTTGCGGATGTCAGAGAGAGCTCTCACAAACTGGAACTTCACCCCTGACTTAGCGTTAGACTGCGCTTATTGAGAGAGCCAAGATCAGAAGCAAAACTAATCTGAGCTCACCTTGCTTTTATCTTCGGGTCGTTCAAGAAGGTTAGGAGACATAAAACTCAGAACTTAGACTAGCCTTAGCTGTTAGTTATGTACACTAAAATCCTGCAATGGATTGAGATCTAGATCTAAGTAACAATAGTTTCTTTAACAATAATTTCATAGGCATAAAAAACTCATGATTTAAGATTAAAAGAAAAGGTGGAAGGAGAGACAGACAGGCTTGTAGAAACACAGATGTAAAGACTGAGAGAGAGAGAGAGAGAGAGAGAGACAGACAGACAGACAGACAGACAGACAGACAGACAGAGACAGAGACAGACAGACAGACAGAGACAGAGAAGGGGGGGAGTGTGTAAAAGTAGAAGTAGAAGAGGACTAGGATAAAGAGAAGGATAAACATGATTACAGTGAGATTTAAAAAATGAAGAGAAGACATTAGGAGGAAACTCATAGACAGAATTAGACAGGCAGAAATTAGGCCTGCAGAAAGAAGAAGACAAGTTTAATATCTACAGATTATCAAAACAACATGGTTTTGGGAACAAAAAGAAAGCAGGGAAGTTTTCATTGAAGCGGAGTCCATTCTCACATTAAACCCACGAAATAGCAGGCATTTTACTGGTATTGAGAAAAAAAAAAATAAATGAACTTTCAAAAGACGTTTTCCCCGCATGAAATTTCTGATATCTGACTCATTTGGACCGGTTGCAACACATTTGAAAAAGAAACTTGCTTCATGATTATTTTTTTTTTTAAGTTTCGAGAAATTTTAGCTACATATAATTTTAGTACATGCAAAGGAGCTATAGATGATATTAGTTTCGCTATGAAAATTAAAGGTCTCTCGACGTGGTATGATAATAATTTCATCACCACTGAATCACACTAAAATTGTAGCATGTACTGACAAAGAAAATCCTCTATTACTGATGAAACACAAAATAATACATCCCATAAAACAATAATTATTATTATTTGATACTAACGGCATCTTCTAAGAATAAAAAGGGTATCTCTTGGCCAACCTAATGTCTGAGCAAATAGTACATTTTCAGAATACTACTTACATCTTTGTCATCAAACTTTTTCATCTCTTCCCTCATTTCTTTCTTCAGTGCTCGAAGCTTACTTTTCAGTTGGTCAATGTCTTCTCTTTTGGTGTGTTTAGTGTCATCTAAAAATGTTGACAGTAAGACATAGAATGAAGCTAGTGATAGTGATTCACAGAACTATAAAGAGACACATGACTTTTTGAAAAATAGCTACTTCATAAGATCTAAAAATTGTCAGAGATTTAAATAATACACATAAAATTAAATATTTGGTGATATCAAACCTCTTATTGTCAAAGCAGAATTTGTCTTTTTTTTTAAATTCAAAATGCCAATGACAAAATGAATATAAAAACACAAAGGAGCATAGATTGAAACTTTCATTTGCATCACTGTACTAAGCCTTTCATAATAAAGATTTCTTCTTGCTCTGGATAAAAGTCTAGTACCTGTGTAGTCAAACTTTGTGTCAAAGGTCGCTTGACTGAGAGGGGTGAACCATTTAGGTTCAAATGTCACTTTGTTATTTCTGAGAAAGCAAAAATAGAGAGCAAAATTATTGCCCAAGTATACAAGTATAAACTGAAACTTTGTTAGCCTTGGTGTACATAACAATATTAATTGAATCACCTTTATAGGGGTTGAGAAACCATTATTCTTTGAAATATATTTGTACTAAGATATTATCAATGTTTTAAAAATTAGCAGGCAACATTTAAATTTAATTTAGTGACACACACCGACCAGTGTGAATTCACTGAAACAACTACATGACACATGCATTGCACAAAATGTAGAGACAAAAGTAGGCATACTATGACTTCATAAGCTTTGATATGGTAATTTCCAAAGTTTTGAATTTTTAATCAGTATCAATAAGGACTTATCAAACTAATAACAACTAAAACTAATTTCATTTAACCGTTCGTACATCACAAACCAAACACATACCTATGTGTCTCTCGCTTGGTGCAAACCAGAACATCACTAAAAAGGAACACATATCTCAGCTTACGCACTCCATTCACCAGTTCCACAAGAAAACTACTTTTTACCAGCCTTCTGTTCTCCTGAGTCTGAGGAAATAGATGCAAGAGGTTCATTTTGTTATGTTTTCCAAATTTCATCTAACTTTCTCAAGTGAGAACATCTTTTCTGCAAAGGGTTCCAATTCTTTCTTTTCCATTTTCTAAATAAATTGATAGCACTTGCACGTGAATATATCTTCATTTACTGTATTGTTTTTTGTTGTCATTTGTGTGTGTGGAACAATTTATCTTACAGCTTACAAAGCACCCTATACAACTAAGTTTGTATTAACTTGGGAAAACAAATATTAGATAGTAAGTCCTGCGACCAGTGCAGTTGGAGTTGGATGTCAGAAATTAATTTGAACTTGAGAAAAAGCCTTTAAAAATGAGATTCACTTCTCTTTTTCTATGTCTTGATGAAAAAAAGTTCTAAAGTATTAAGAATTTTATTGATTTTTCAATATTTGAAGGCTTAAAAAATACATTTTTTCAATGTATCAACAAGGTAACATGAAACTTGTGACATTCGACTCATTTGCACTAGTTGCTAGACATTGCATAAGTTTCTTTTTATTTCCTTGTTGACTATGTTCCTGGCCATCCTTAATTTGCTGTTTTCCCCTTTATTAGTATATGACCTGAATCCCAAAAACCCAGCAAAGTTGCCTAGTTCCATTCTGAGCTATTTGTGATTTCACAATTCCAAACTCCTAAAAATCAATCAAATATCCTTGCTTTGAAAAATCATTAAAAAATGATTAATAACTACTAAAAATAATTGTCCTCTGAATAATGTTCTGCACTTTCTGGTCAAATATAACACCCCAAAAAATGAAAATTCTTGACTTTATCTGGGTTTGTGCTATTGGCGGTACCTTTCATCCTCATTCTTCCTCCTTACCATCAACATCATATTTATCACTACTTTGAAAGGGTCTCCCCCCCTTTTTTTTACCCATAACTATCCTGTATGCATCACTCACTGTAGCAGAGTTGGGCACGGCAGTAGCAAAAGTTTCCAGGATGTGATGAGACAGCTTCAGGGCTTTTTGTAACGCTTCATGGTCTGGGTGATCTTGGGGTGTGTACTTGATCAGGTCCTGACCATGTGGTTTGGTTGGATAGAGAGAAAGGAAGGTTAAATTTACAAATTTAAATGCTTCAAATAAATTGCAATATGTGAACTTTTTCCTGTAGGTGTAGTGCTCCCATAAAATAAGTCGACAAGGCATTACACTGCCTGCCGTATCAAGAAAATGGAGAATTTGGGTACTCCGTAAAATTTTACTGAAAAAAATTTGGTTTAGCATAATTTCAAATTCACAGGTAAGGATGTTAACAGTTTTAAGAACAAGGTAATATATACACTTTTGGCTTTCATACAAAAAGCCCATTTTTTAAACTAGGAAAGTTGAATGTTTTTGTCTTTCAGGCATATTAAATCAGGACCTAATTAAGACATAAAAATAATTATTTTATAACTTAAAGAGCTTTGAAAGGCCTTTCCAATGACATATTCAAATCCATATCATAAAATTCCACATGTAGACTCAATTTGTGGGATGCCTACAGAGAGAGAGGTGTCAGTGCAGGCCAAATAACCAGATTTAAACACAAGTCTAACCACTTATGTTGAACATAGTATGAAGGTCTTGAAACCTGCTCATAAACCAAATTTTCGGTTTTATTTTCAAGTTTTTTTTAATTTGGAAAAAAAAATACTAGATGCATCAAATGATGTATTTTTTTTGCAAATCAGCTTGAACACTAAGCTTGCTTATGGTGTCCGCCTTGATAGAAAGTTGCTCTTTATTTTAAGATCATACAGTGTAAATATTGCCTGACAGCTTGAATTTAATGTCTATGCACAATGCCCATTTCAATGCATAGTTAAAAAATACACTAACAGTTCTATTTTATTATATAGGGGAGCACTTAAAAAACTAATGGAAAAAAATAGTCTTCATTAAATCTAGCAAGCAATGAAAAAAAAATCCTCATCAATTGAATGTTTAAATGTGTTTGTTCCCAACTTAGGGTTTTTTGAGGAAACTTGTAGCTTACTTTTATCTTTTTTTTTAACTCATAGAAGCTACCACAAAGAAATTATTGTTCAAACTCACATGCAGGACCAATGTGTTTCTTTGCACTCTCTGAACAGGTTTAAACAAAGCATCTGGCGAATAGAAATATAGTACCAAAGTATAAGTTTAATCATAGATATATACATACTTTTTCAATAGAGACAAGAGAAAACGTCTCTCTACGTTATAAAGTTGTGAAAAGAAAGCATTTAGTTTTCAGGAATTGCCCACACTCAAGTAAGGGTTTAATACTTTATGATTATAGGTTTTGAAACAAAGCACAATAGAGACCTTGCACGCCGACTAAGATAACCTATGGCGTAATAAAACCTTTAAAAAGCAAGGGTTTTAAAGCAGGCGATTGGCTGACGGGCCCTATTAGCCCATCAGCCATCTTGAACTTCCTCCGCTGGGCGCTTCGTCTCCCTGAGCAGGTCCGTAGCGCATAGAATCTAATATCACTTTCATGAACTGTATAAAATAGACACAATACAAAGGTGTATTTGTGGCTTACCTTCTAGACTGGAACTTTCTTTCACTGTTGATTTAACAACGATTTCCTGGAAACAGACAAACCAATGATTGCATTAAACAATATCTTACAAAATATCTTTCATTGACTTTCTCACTTCTTTGTTTTAAGTTATGGACCCACAAGTACAACTTATCTTTCGTAATTGGCTTTTTTTTCTGTCCAGCAAAAAGAGTTGACACATTAATGATCACTTCTGAGAGGTTTTTTTTTATTTTCTCTGTAAGCCTGGCACTCTTTTGCACACAAATATTTTCATCCCATTCATGCTATTTTTCTTATTTAATTCAACTGATAACCCAAGATCTACAAGGGAGGGCATAAAGCTTCATGTTTGAGTGTAAGTATTTGCCAGGTGGAAGGCCTTCTTTTGGCGAAGCCTCTATAATTTATATGATTAAGATTTTATTTTTGTGCATTTTACCATATATATATGTCCACAATTACCTCATTACTTATTGCTTTACATTGTGGCTGTGAAAGATGGAGTGTTAAAAGACGAGCGAATGTGGTAGAATGATTGAGTCATATATATATATTTTTTTTTTCTGTACATATGTTGTGTAATGGAACGCGACCAAAAAAAATTTCCCTAATCATTGGAAAAATAAAGTTTCATATTAATATTCATAACATTTCATAATTCCATTGTGTTTCAGGCATCTGCTCTCTTTGGGCATCATTCTGTTGCAAGTGGTTTGGTTTTAAAACTATTTTTGAAGCACTAGTGCAATACATTCAAACCCCTGGTTGAAGATCTAAAAAGGTTTTTAAAAATTGGTCTTCTAAGAAGGGTGGGGGCCCTTTTTTAAAGGATTAAATTACTATATCCTTCTAAGTAGATGTCCTGAAATTTCAAGTCGCATAAGATACGTATCAGTAGTCTTTATTGAGGGGGTTTTATAACTACATGTATTTTGAATTTCAAGCCTACGGCCACATTAGAAGTCATTTAAAACAAATAGTAGTCACACCTACCCCCTTCCCCCAATATTACCTGAGCCAGCTCTTGAAATTGCTCATTTTCCTGAGAGCACCGATGGATAGTGCTCACCGCTTGCTTGTAGTTGGTTAAGTAATTGCCGAAATCGATGAACTTAGAGATCTGCAAGCAAAGACAAAAGAATTAAGCGAGGCGATGCACGACTAAGATCGTTTGATATGAAGACAAGTAAAGCAAACTTTAAACGTACAAGTTAAAGAGCAATTAGAGGGCTTTGAAAAGAATAGAGATTTTTGTTGAAAAGTTTATATTTATTACAATTTAAAAAATTAAAATATAAAGTTTGATGGGATGGAATAGAAAAAATGGAAAAGGGGTGAGGCTGTTGGGAGAATTATGTAAATTATTGTTAAAGTTCTTTTTATGTCGCCTTTTTAACCAAACATGCAGCGCCTGTCCCTCTATTTTCGATGCTAGCCAAGTTTGTAAAGCAGTGTTGATTGTAAATTGAAATATAGATCTATGACTTTTCCTGCGTCAAACACGCGGTCAAACTAAAAAAAAAACTCGCCTTTATCTCACATATGGGCTGTTATGTATTGAGTCCGAAGGAGGGACATTCAAATAGAATTTATTTGGAAATTGACCATACCCAGACAGTATAAGGCAGTTACAAAGCTCACATGATGACTGGAATCAAGCTAGATAAAACCAACGGTATTAGAAACTACGTATTGAGAGACTTAAGAATCCAAAATGTTTGCATATATCGAAAATGATCTATTTGCCTTCCCTGACCACCCAAGAATAATAAAAACCACGACTAGACAAGAAAAGCTTTTAGAAAGCTGTAAGTTCATTTTTTTACAAACTCTTCAGCCCATCTTACTCTATCAGCTTTAGAATCTGTAATAAAACCATTCACCATAGCAGCACATGCTTTTGACGGCGACAAAGGAGGTACTGGTATTACAAGCCAGCAAAAAGTTGAGACGCATTTAATAGAATTTGGTCGATATAAACAAGACAACAAATTCATAGAGTAATGCGCCCTCAATTCCGACCCAACTCAAGTGTTCTTGTTGAAGTCCTTAACAATTTTTTTTACCTATGTTTGTTTCGGAATCACATAATTATGCACTTACTTACTCAAGTTTTACACGTCATGGAGGACAATGATAATAACATTAATATTTTTTGGTTGAATTGTCGAACACACATACCTAACACTTTAGCATTTAGAGAGAAACACACACGCACACTTTCTCTCTCTCTCTGCCTCTTTGTCTCCCTCATGTCTCCTTTCTCTCTCCCTCTCTCCATTTCTATACCTTTCTCGCTCGCTTTCTCTACTCTCTCTCTCGCTCTCTCTCTCCCTCTCTCTCTTCCGTTATTGTTCCAACCCACCTTTTACAGCCCCATTCAAATTGATAACTTTTGATCTCTGTTTCTCTGCCTATTTCCTTCTTTCCTATCCTATCCCTTCCTACCCATGATACCTTTATCTTTCTTTTTTTTTTTTTTTTTTTTTAAAATATGTATTTTTCTGCCTTATCCTCTCAGTATATGCCAGTTCGTCTATTTGTCTTTCTATCTGTCTGTCTCTTCAGCCTCTTCCCATTCCTTCATTTGCCCCGTCTGCCCAATACCCATACATTACCCATCTTTTGTTTGATGCCTCTCTATTATCTCCGCATTTCGTCTTCTAGATCCTCTTATCTTCATCTCTACCTCCTCCAAGTATTTCTATATCTTTGTACCTCCTCACTAAGTTGGTTCGTTTGCTTGACCCTAATACAGCCATCGAGTATTAGTTGTAAAATCTTTGGTGGACAGCTAACTCACACACGCAACATTGCAACGTGATTTCATTACTAAAATGCCTGTTTTTCTTTCCCATACACTTTTACTCATCTTCTTTCCCGTTGGACAATTATGAGAAAGACACCGAAGCAACACTTTGCACAAACAGTTCTTATCGCAAACATGACCAGTAAGAACACCCTCTCCACAATTCTCTTTCGCTTTCATTATAGTCTCGTGTCCAGGCGAATGAGTCGGATGTCGCAAATTTACTTTTAAAGGCAATGCTGTTTTGAACAAGACATTTTTCATAGCTTCCAAACGTCAAAAACTACATAAAATTATAAAACATTTTTTTGGAAATTTGTTGCAACTTTTTAAATTTAAAATACAAAAGAAGAAGAAAAAATACACCTTTCAATGCTGTTTCCTCAAAAAAAAAAAAAGGAATTTCTGACTTTCGACTCATTCACCCCAGACGCGAGACTATTCGGTTATGTCAGAGCCGCAGCAAGTAATTACTGTTGTTATTACTCATGAGCTTAACTAAACCTTTTAGTCCATCATCCATCCCTAAATCCCCACATCTAGCCTAGGTTTTAAAGTAAAACTAAAACATTTGTGTAAACTTTTAAAAGAAGTTAACAAAATCCATCACTGTGCCTGTTTATTTCATGAGCTTATAAAATGTAGGTGCTCAAGATAAACGCCCCAGTCGATTCTGGTCTCCACAGAAAGGGTTCATAAGTAGGTTGATTGCAAAATATATAAATAAGGCATTCTTTATGGTCATCATTCTGAAACTATTGCCTTCAACTACCTGCTGGTTTAAACTTTCAAGAACTTTCTATTTTGGTTAGGCTGAGTCTGATTACTTTTAATTCTAGTTTGTGATCTCTGTTTCAGTTGCAACAGGAAACTATCAGCAATTAGTCCGAGTGATACGCAATCTGGCAAAACTTCCGCCTTGACGACAGTAGCAGTTGCGTCCACGATGCAAAAATGCTATTCCCTACGAATATCGAAGCTAAGTTTCGAAGCGTACTCGTTTCACTTGCTTTTTTCTTCACAAGAGTAACCTTGGTATACGAACGGTGAAAAAAAATCTTATATTGACTAAAACTAAACGGCCCAAAACATGGAATGGGTCAAAAGAAGAGAACACCCAACAAAATAATGTAGAAGAATCCTTGAAATTTTTCAGAAATAAGAACTTGGATACTCCGAACCACAAGATGCCCGGATGTTTCGACCCAAGGGAGCCTATAAGGCTTATAAAAATTTAATGGAACACTGAAAATATAAGGTACAGTATAAAAGAAATGTTCTGAATATATAAGTATCCAGGTTTTGTCGCTAAAAACAATGTAACTCTGTTGTTTGACATTTTGGCTGTGTTCACGTAGTATCCTACAAAAATGAAGGCTATGAGTCACAGTCAAAGTCAATCTATCTTTAGATAATGCTATTCTATGGTTTGACACAAAAGTAACATTTTTTACTATTGTTAATCAAATAAAGGAAGTTAAAAGATAGACATTAGCCTGCGTGACACTTTATCTTTGGTAACCAGATAACTAAACTGGAAACTCTTTACAAGCTGGCCAATGGCACTTTAGAGATTAACCGTTACCCCTAGTTTACATTCGTTTTGCTATCTCTTTCTATTCGGCTTCGTCGTCTGCCTCCTCAGTTCTCTCTTTCTTTTTCTCTATCACCATAATTGATTTCCTGATCTTTTATACAATACACTGCTGTGAAAATGCTGTTGTTATTATTATAAATACACCTATAAGTATTAATACTGCAAGGGTGCTGGTGTGGAATTACGTCAGCTCTGATAACTAAAATTAATTCTCGACTGTTTTCCCAGACATAAGACCAAAGCATCCTCCACCCAGCTCCATCTTGCCAGTCGTCTAATGAGAGCACATCTGATGAAATACACTTGAGCACGGGCTACTTCAAATATGCAGCCAAAATCAGTGCTGTGATATCTAAAACTGATTGCAGCATTCCGTCTCGAGCACTTTACATAGCATTAGACTTAATGGCACCAGCAGAAACACAACGGCATCGGCCCAAAAAAAAAACAAAAAACAACTCAACAATTGAAACGATAAAGAAAGACAAACACTTTAGAAAATCAATTGTAGAAAAGACTTCGATGCGATTGAAATAAATTAAAGAGCTGTAACAAGAAGTACATTACCTAGCCAATCTCTTTTTGAATCGTGTGACTAATTCCAGTGCACGTTGCTAAATGGAATAACTACGAGCACGCACTATTACACATTGTATTGATTCAGACTTTCTGCATCTTCGGTACAGCTTTTTTTAAAAGAGTCATGACTGTCCCCTCGATAGATCTACACAGGATATAAAAAAGGCATTTTTTCAATTTTAAAATTAATGGATGTTTCGATTTCTAACACAAAGAGAAATAACAGAAATTGATCCTGAAACTTAGCGGGCTATAGAAGAAAGAGTGAGCTCTTTTGAAAAACGCCATGAAGTTGCTCGATGTTATGAATATGTGACACAGCAACATCGCTTACCGAGCGAGATGAAAGTCATTGGTAGGCCTACCGAGGTTGTATCCAAAACTGGACAAAAATCTTCGTTACATCGATGACAAGTAGGAGCTGTTTTGTGATGTCTTGCTTATTGGTTTATAATTAAGCAGTATCAAACACATCTTTGTGTTTTCTTATCCCTTCTTTTTTACGTTTAAAATTTGGTTTGTGCATTTCAATGCAGTCACAAGTATTACTTGCCTCCTCCCGAAACGCTTTGTAATTATCTCTTATCTTTAACTTTGATCCTCAAGTTATCCAAGAGGCTAGTATAATGACGTGAAAGTCAAATCACGCGTATGCTAAAACATTGGGTGCTTTTTCACTTCCCAGTCAAAACGGGTAACTTGAAAACAATGTATTATTTGTATCCCAAGAGGAAGACGATTGAGAAAGCCCGGAGTTTCGCAAGGAAGTAAAACCGCCTTCAGTGAGTCACTGCTATCAACACAAGTATTGTTTGCAACCAACGTCATGAGAATATTAGCTTTAGAAAACCATTTGCGTGACCATGAGTTGCAGGCATCGGCATGTTGGATTTTCCGTCATGCCATGTTCACAATGGACAACCATAGTTATTAGGATCACTGAGCGTCATCGCTACTGGTTGCATGGACATATAGTAGCTAAAATCACACACATCAAACAGTATATAACTCAATAAAAATAACTTTGAAACACAAGAGAATAAAGTACCTTTAGCGCCTCAACGAGCTATGTGAATCATAGTTCATATCAATTTCTATCTTGTAGAAATATCTCGCTATTACCACACTGAACGCATAAGCTACGTTGGATGAGTATGATAATTATGTTAAAAAAGAACGCTGAGAAAGAAATCTTATCAGTTTGAGAAGAAAATGGGTATGAAGAAAAGAATCTTTGCAGAAGCCATTGACTTGACCAGCTTGAATTGGATCTAGGGTGTGGCTATTTTAGCCAGGCATCAAAGTTTAAGTGCAAAGGCATTATAGTACAAAGGGTAAGGTGAGGAGGGAGGGGGGGCTTAGTTTTACTTAATTATCTCTAAAGAATTGTAAAATCGAACATTTCTAGCAACTTCTTGCACAGAGATGTTTTGCATTTTGTTGATTGAGAGAAAATGTGCATTGCCTAAAAAACAAATGCCTTTACATTTTACAACCATAGCAGGACGGGAACAGCTAGATTGATTGTATATAGCTACACTCTCATCCCAACCCTCACAAAGCGCAAAATAGCACGAATTATAGTTCTAAGTAAGCTAATGTGAACACCATGCAGTATGGAGTCTTCATTGAAATAACTCTAATCATCATGATGGCATATGACGTTTTTATCCTGTGTGCTATACAACCTAATTGAGTTTTTTGCACGTGTTCTTACCAAGAGCTTGTACAATACTTTTGCATGCAAATGTTCTAAGTTGTAAATTTTTATAAATGTAATGTGCCTTGGTCCATTGCACATGCCCCGTGTTCTTTGTCAAATATTTCGCAGGAAGACAGAAGTCAAAAAATATTTTCGTAAAATATTATCACTGTATTCTCATGCTCTCTCTCTC